>PVJI01008633.1:0-69960 GCA_004026765.1 Micronycteris hirsuta | reverse complement strand
AGGCGGTACGGTGCATTCACCTATGCCGCCATCTTAGGAAGTCTATTTATTATTATTCTTATTCCTGAAATATGAAAGGATTTCAAACCTTAACACAATCGACTGACTTATTCAGGAAAAAATAAGAATATCTTCAGGAAGCCCCGGTTTTCCTGTCTGGTCCCTTTCAGAAGGTTCCAGCTTTGCATCCTTTTCAGCTGGACAGGTTGAAATGCTCCTGTTCATTTTGGTTTCCAAAATACAAGGAGATATTTTAAGTGTTTTAAAAAATATATCAGCTTACTTGTACTTATTTTTCAATCACACTTGAAACTGTTTTGCCTTATTTTTTAAGCTCCTTTCTACACATCTCTAATGGCTTTCTGGTGTCTGGTTGCTATTTGTTCTGGAAAAAGAGCGAACACGCCCTGCACCACAGTTTTTGGGTGGTGTTTACTCTCCCTGTGCTCCGTGACATGAGGGCTTGTGTGCACGGGGATGTTCATGGCCATGATCAAGCGTTTCCCCTTGGCCTGCTCCAAAAGCCGGTGCGTTTCCATCGTAAATCGAGTTGCAGTCAAGGAAGTTCTATTCCACCTGCACAGGGACCTACTCCTGATCAGCTTCCCGCAGATCACACTTCCCTCAAATCTGTTCAGGTGTTCACCACCTCCCTTTGTCCAGAGCCCCTGCCCCCCGCCCCCCAGGACTCAGGACCACCCCTACACACTCCGTACGCCGGACGGGGGCTCTCTGACCCCCGGACCTCAGCGCTCACACTTGTCTTGTCCTACTTGATCATTCTCGTCCTGGAAGCTTCCTCCTAACCCTGCTCTGAGGAGAGGAATACTCTGTGTTGAATTAATTCCCGTTAAGGGTGAAGACGAGGAGGGCTTTTCTCGTAGGTGAAAGCAGGGGACCGCAGCGCCTCAGAAGGCTGCTGAGCAGGATATTGTTGGGTGCAGAGCGCGGCCACCCCCTGCAACCGAACTCTCCCCATCGCTGGGGCTGCCGCGGCTGCAGGGGCAGCTCCTTCACCACTTGCCAAAGAGAAAAAGTTGAAATGAGGTGGATTTTGCCACCTGACAAAAAAAACACTCTGTGGGGACCCCTGAAAAGCAACCTCATTCAGCCAGGGCTCAACAGGGCCCACACGCCTCTGACTGGCACTCATGTTTAATCCCGGTTCTCTTCGTCCCTTTTCCATCTGTACTCGGTGGCTGTGGGCAGTTCAAGATCAGAGCCAGATTTGGGGATGGGGGTTGCCAAATGTGAGGACTGACTGTCTGAGAGGTGGGCAGAGGGCACATTAGCACTACTGAGGTTCAGTCCTCAACCGACGCACGCCTCGCCCAAACAGGGCCGCTGCCCGGCCGCAGGCAGGGTCTGACCATGGGAGGAAGGCGTTTGCGGGACAGTCTGGGCGCAGGGGCCTGGGCTGCATGATCCCCTGGGTGGCTGGGTGGCCTGCTGCGTCACCGTGGGGGCTGTTCCCTCTGCGGAGGAGGGTCTGCTTACAACCGGTCTCCCTAACAAGCCCTCAAGAGGCAGGTCCATCATCAGCAGGGCTGCTTCGACTGCACCACCTGCTCAGGTGAGACAGTGCAAGACGGGTGGATGAATTTGCAGCTGGTTCATTGCAGGGAAGGGCCGAGGGCACACGGTGGGAGGAGGAGCTGTGAAGGGCCCGTCAGTTGGGGGGTCCGGGCATCACCCTGGTGTGGCTTGAGGAAACTGAGGTTCTGAGAGAGTCGATCCCCTCTCCTCCTACATGGAAGATACCGAGACAGAGTGAGGCCCCGGTTCTGCCTGACGCAAAGGCCGCTGTGTGTGCTCCGCACTGTGCGGAAGGCCTGCTCCTCCTGAGCGCTGACTGCCTGGGTAAGGGCACCTTCCCGTCTACGCTGATGGAGCAGAGTCGAGCGTGTCCGAATGCTGATTTCCACGCTGCCCTTACTGATCCCCCTCGGTGGTCGGCACCCCAATGCGAGGTTTGCTTTGGCCACAGTATTCATCCTTATAGCATGGCTGGCCCCGTGCCAGTTCACGTCCTTCTGGTTTGCAAACTTCTAGAGTTCCTCCTGGTGTCTGTTCTCAGGGTGCTTTCCTTCCCTTCAGCTGTGCAAATACTGAAGTGAGCAACACGCGGAACATAAACAGATGGAAACGTGTCCGCGTGCTGTGCGGACCGCCCGCTGCTCCCCGGTCCACGTCCTCCCCACACAAACACACCCCCTCACTAGAGGTGAGGCTTGTCTCCAACCACACCAAAATAGCCCGTTTATAGGTGAGCCCAGTGTCTGTGCGTCTCCTCAGCAAATGTGTGTCTTCTGCTCAAGCGCTTCCTTCTACACTCCTAAATTAAGCCTGGAGGTAAACTAGGGAGAAAAGAAGAGGTAAACAGAGCCTGGGACCAGCTTGTTGAGGACAGAAGCTAACGGAACAGGGTTGGGAGCTTGGAAGGAAATAACATTTCACATACAGGAATATTAAGAAACAAGTTGCCAAAGAAAACCTGTAAATCATTTTTTTCCTTTGCTTGCATAATCCCGGCATTTATCCTCAACTTGGTCCCATTTCCTTTCCCGGTTCCAGCCAGCCTGTATTTTTCCTATAGTCTACAGAAGCAGTTTCTTTGACAGTTTTCTCAATGGCAAGAAAATGAATCCTGCTTCTACATACAAATTAGCACGACCCAATTAAATAAAAGTTTGTTACAGACAACACAAAGTGTTTTTAAAGAATGCAGAGTCACACAGTTCAGTGACGGCCTCCGGATTTGCGGCCACGTCTCCCAGGCCCAAGTCTGTGTTAAGTGGTGTAGCTGTAAAACAAGGACAACCGTGGTGTCACTGCTGTGTCAGGGTGTGGGGCACATCATGGTGCAGGGCACATGGGACAGGCGTAAAGGTAAATATTGGCCGCTGCCATTTTCATTCTCCGAAAGTTTACCTTCAGCGTGAAGCCGTGAAGGGGTGACAGTGGAAGTGTGTGAAGTCACCTCCAGTGAAGACGGCTGAGTCCCCACTTCAGGTGAGACACAGTGAGGTTGTCCCCTGCCAGAGGGCAGACAGAAAAGGCGGGGTGCTCCCTTAGCGGAGAGCGTGCTGTGGGGTCCATGCACATAAGTGCAGCACGCGTGCTCAGGGAGGCCGTGCCCAGAACCCGAGCTTGGAGCCAAGGGGCCTGCATCCGTGATAAGCTCACATCCCGCCTGGGAAAGTTCTCGGAGCATCAGAACCTGGTGCCCGTAAGGACATCTGGATCGAATGACTAACTCTCTGCTCCGATCTCCGTGCACCGCCCAAATTTCCACTCGTCCCCCGCTTTCCCACGTAGTCGGCCGGAACCCAAACCCACTACTGTTTCTCATTAAACCGCAGCCATTGTAAGAGTACAACGTTCAGTGCTCAGTAAATGCTTGCTGGGTGAGTGAGGAGTGAGTGACAGGATGAGTGAGAAACAGGTACAGAAATGGGGAAGAACCAGCAGAGCAAAGTTCCAGAAGAAAGGGACCTCTAAGGCACTGTCAAGTTCAGCACAGGCCGCAGAGGTGGCGCCGGGGAAAAGGTCACTGGACTTGGCAAGAAGTAGGTCGCTGGCCGGAGATAGAAAGACCTTTTCAATGTGGAGGACACAGAACCCACACAGAACAGTCAAGGCAAGAAGGAGCGACGGCCAGGGCCGACTGCAGATGGAAACTGTTCGTTCGAAAGGACAGGCCGTGAGCTGGAGCGGGGAGAGCTCAGTGGGGAGAGGAAGTGCCGCTGTGGGCGCGTGGGCGCGGGTCCACGTCTGTGTGTGTGGCATCCTTCTCACACGTTTATGGTTTTTCTTCTGTTGTGAGCGTTCATTCACAATAGAACACAGTCGCTGGGCTTTTCTAGTCACCACCCCAGGGAGGATTTGTGTTTCTTTCTGCTGTAGGGGCTGGGCCTTCCAGCCCTGCCTCCACTGTAAACGGGCCCAGAAACAGAGGTTTCGGCTCACGACGTCCTCACCAGGCGAACAGGGTGTGTTTGGAATCCAACCCCTGCCTGAACCTCCCAGTGGCAGCATGGCCTCAGGAGAGTTTTCACGCCCTGGGGCCAAGTCCCTTCCAGACAGTTTTCGTGGCCGCTCGCCTCAGTTGAGGGTCCGTTAGCTGCTTATTTCTAGAGACCCCGCCCGGGACAGGCTCTTCCAGAGCTCGACTGGGACAGAAGGCGGGGAGCACCGGGCACCCTCGGCTTCCATTCTCACCTCCCCGGACTCCTGCTTGATTCCTCACAGCCTCCTCGTACATCTTCCGTGGGGTTTTATGCTTTTGGATTTTGTCTAACAACTTTTAATGAGTTGAGAGAAGTATGAATACATTTAGCATGTAAATACAGTTGAAAATGGTGCAGGCATTTGTGGGAAAGTTCGTTTTTTTAGTCTAGCATCCAAGCTGGGTGCCTCAGTGGACAGGCGGGTCCCTGGACGGGGCCGCACCAGGGGTCTGAGATGACAGATTCTGGAGGGCACGCGGGTGGGACCACTGTCCCAGGGAGGCCTGCCAAGGCACTGTCCCCATACAGGACTCTGTTAACTGCTCTGGTGTCCAGACACCCTGAGGGCCCTGACATTTCTCTGTCTAAGACTCGCTGCTTGCTCTGGTGTGTCTGCCCCAGCAGACGGGGTACGGAGGACCAGGGCCCTGTGCTGCTAGTCACCCTGCGTCCCCCACAGTCTCGTCTCTCCCAGAGGCCACCCAAACCTCGTTTTCTGTGAGCTCCGTGCTGTGCAGAAGGCGAGGGAGGGAGGGCGCAGCGCCCAGAGGCCTGATAGGCCTTCTGTCTCTGGAAGCCCTGGTTCTCAGGATTAACTGCTAACGCACTTTCCCTCTCTGCCTGGGTCAGTGAATGAGCGCATTGTGTCCAAGGGAAAGGGGGCAGGTTTTACAGAGAGTCGCTCTGCACTGAAATCTTCAGAAGGAGCTGCATAGCTTTGTGAAGGATGAAAATCCTCAGAATTTTGTGCTGAGCGACTTGGTCAGTGCCAATAATGCCGTTCTGGGAAAAGGGTTCTGATGATCTGAAGGAGCATTCACGTCCCTGATCCAGCTGCCCCAGTGACAACTGTGTCCTTGTCCTGCCCAGCGGGTGTCCTGAGCCCAGGCTAGTTCTGAGTTCCGGCGAAGTCCAGCCAGAGTTCTGACGAACTCAGCTGCGAGGAGGCGCAACTGAGATTCGGATGAATTCTCTTCCTCCAGTTTCCACACTGCACCTCTAAGGCACACACAGCTCCATGCCCCGAGCGGGGCCCCAGGCCTTCTGCCATCGGTGTGCCACATGCACAGACAGGGACAGGCAGGCCAGGTCAGGTGTGAGCCTCTGGCCGTCTCTCTCAGCTCTCGTAATTTACACTACCAGATCCTCGCAGACTGGGGTCTCTGGAAAGGAAAGTGAGAGACACCCAGGTGGACTCGGGCTCCGCTGCTCCGGCTGGAGTCAGGTCAGGCCGGCCTTGCGCGTTTAGAACTCGCCGGCCCCTTTGCCGGCAGCTCTCAGGCCCTGCACGCCCCTCTTTGCAGCATCAAAGCCCAAGAAGAGGAGAGTTGAAGGACTTTTCCAGGATGGGCTTTAATGGTCTCCAGGACGAGGTAATGTTGGAACCACAGCCAGCTCGCTGGGCTTAACTACATCCTTTGTCTGTCTTATTCAGCAGAACAAGACGGCTCTCGCTTCCTGAATGGCCGGAAGCAGCCCTTGGGGCTTCTGAATCCACACGTGCCCCGGCCATGCCTTTCCGACCTCTCCTCCCGTCTCGCTCTCGCCCAGCCCGTTTCTCTTCAGGGGAATCTGGGTCGTTTTTATATCCCAGAATCCTTGACCCAGAATCTTTATTCTCAAATTACATTACTTAAAAGTCTATTTATCCTGCAAAAGTATTCATGTATCTATATACGTATAATGATATGTGTGCAATTAATATAGGTTTTAATGAATTGCAGGGTTTTTTTTGGGCAGAAACACGGCACTGAACTACGTGACCGTTTCCAAGCCCCACAATTCGTATTATATTCTTCGTAATAACCCTCTGTGGTCAAGTTCTTACCTCTGTGCAGCGTAAGGCGAAGAATGCATTTAGAAGGGCTACGAAGTGCACTCTGCCACCATACATGACCCTTTACTGCCCCCTCAATCACGATAAGAAAACATCTCTGCTTAGTTCTTCTCCGTCCTCCAGGCAAAGCCGTTTCACCAAACTCACCAGCAAAGCGGCAGTGACAACAAGTACCCACTTAGTGCAAATATTCCGAGAGGGACGCTGGAGATCGAAGCAGCCTGAGAGCACCATTCAGTGAAGCGAGCGACCCGCGGTACAGTGGAGATTTCAAACGGCCGTGTTAGATTCTGTGCTGTTCTCTCAGCGCTGTGGGGCGGGGACAGGGTCCTCTGGGCAACCTTCCCCCTCGCCCTGCTCACAGCCCCTGTGGCCTTCAATCGGAGCAAAAGGCAAACACGTGAAAGGCCGTGGACCCTAGCCCGAGTTCCTCCACAGTCCTGGTCCGTGGCTTTCCCTGGGTCTGCATGTTCTTCACTTCTCTCTGCCAATCACCTGCCTTCTCCAGTTCCGGCTCAGGGAGGCATGGCTTCGGCAGGTGGAGAACTGTGTTCGCTGCAAGTGCCCTTTGTTTTATTTTTACCGTATGAAGCACGAAGTGCCACGTAATTACCAGCCTCACCTATTTATACTCCGAGGCTAAAGAAGGCGTATTCCTGTTTGTCCTACAGCAATCATGCTTTGCTACGCCCTTCGGTGCTGAGCTGTTATTTGCCAGAACAATGGCCTACATTTTGATGTCTGATGCACCAATAACCTCTTCAGAACCCCTGAAAATGTTCCCAGTTTGGGGATCTGAAATAATACACGGAGGTGCTCTAGGACTTGGTGCAGAACCCACAACGGTCCCCAAGGAGAAGCAGACCTTGGGTGACGACTGCTGTGCCCTCGGTGGGTGACTGTGGAGAGTAAGTGAAGTCCCTTTTCTGAAGAAAAGCCGTAAGTTGCTGAAAAGTAGATGAAGAAAATGAAACTGCCACCTTGGCTCCACCTTCCCCTCGCGTGTGAAAACCAAGCTGAATTGTGCCTCAGACACTGCATGGATTGCTACGTAGCATTTCACATGTGATTTGTAAACCCGTGTTTTCCTCGTTTAACCTTCGCGGCGATCAGCACAGATTAGGCCTCTGCACCCCCACGCGGCGAACGAGGAGCAGAGACTCCGCCATCAGGCGGCCCGTCCTGCACCTGCCGCCAGCGAGCAGCGCCAGGACGGGAAACCAGGCCCGCGGATTCCAGGGTCTGCACCCCTAACCCCCACATTCCACCCTTTCCCCTTTGGGTTTGCTACAAACATAACGAAGCAAATTTTGAAATCTGTACTTGGACCAGAGACCTGCATGGAGACCTCACTCCTCAGTCACGTGAATCTGACCTGGGAGGACACGCTCTCGGAACCAAAGCCACCGAGTTATTACACCCGGCGAGGGAAACTGGCCAGTCAGGACGCAACGTCACCGACATGCAGGACAAGGATCTGGGAAAGACGTGGGCACGCTGACCCTCGCCTGGACAAAACTGAGCCCCAGTGTGCGGGGGAAACAGAGCCCTGTCCCTCGAACTAACAGTTCTGGAGCCCACGCTGGGGCAGCTCGCAAAGACCACTTCTAGAGGACACGCCGGCAACTCGGTGGAAGAGCACCGCGACGAAGAGCGGGCTACTTCGGTTTCGTGCGTCTTCCTCTTTTCCTTAGTCACCGTTACTGTCAGCAGCTGCTAATCATAATGAGGAAATTGTCTCATGTTTTCAGGATTCCTTAGGATTAGGTCATTGTTACTACATGGAAGGAAGTTCGGTGCTTGGAACTTCAGTGACTTACTCAGGGTTACAACAGTGAGTCATGTAGCCAAAGAGTGAGCGACGCACTTCCTGGTGACGGTGCCGTCACCGGAGACTTGGCCCGAATTCCACCGCTGCTGCCCTTCGGACCCACGGGCTTTCTGTGGAGGCCGAGTGGCTTGCTCTTCAGTGTGTCTGCCGCGGCCACTCCCCACGAAGCCACCAGCTTGGGGGAGGATTTGTTCCTTGTCAGCTGCTAATTGCTTTGGATAGACATTGCCTTAAAGGTGTACTGTTCGGGACAACAGAGGTTTTCAAGTTCGACAGCTGGAGTCAGGCCCTGAGCAGGTTCAGGGAGTGAGACGGCGTGACCCACTGCCCTCTCATTTCAGGCCAGGTCCCGCCCACCAGGTTTCTACCTGGTGTGATGTCTTCGTGCGGGAGGGGCCCTGTTACCTCCGACTCACACAGGGATCTCTGTGGTCTGGACAGGAATGATTTCTATTATTTGCTCCTCATAAAATGAGATTGTATCTGCTGTTCTGTGGAGTTTAGAACCTTTGTAGGGACCACTCCTAGCTCCGGAGTTTAGTTTTCTGTCCTCTCCCAAGCCTAAACTTGGCACCACATCGTTTCCGATGCAGCAGCTGCCTCTATCCCCACTGTTATCCTGAGCTTCACTGGCACACGGTTGGCCTTGCTGACTTACACTCGGAGAACTTTCGAGAGACAGGCGGGAGGTGACCCCAGCGGGGCCAGGACAGCCGACCTCTGGCTGAGGCCTCTTAGTTCAGCAGATATTAATAGAGGGTTTCACTGCCCTCCGATGTCACCTTCTACTTCTGCTTCACAGAACTCTGCAGGGCCTTCTGGGCAGGCAACATTGCTGATTACATTTAAGCTTTCACCGACATTCTCTAAGTTCTCCCGAAGGCTCTCTGCCTTCCTCCTTGAGTGATGACGGCAGTTGCCTACCGGCTAGCGAGCTCTCTGGCGAGCTGTGGTTTCATTCTCTATCTGGCTCGGACGCTGCGCCGTCCACTAGTCAGTCCCAGGTGCGCTCCATCTCGCCCCCAGCGATGTCTCTTGCCGCCTCTGAAATGCTGTCCAGCTTCCTTCTGCAGACTTCTACTCTGCCCACGGTATTTCCTGAGTTTACTGTCTACAGAGAGTCTAGCAACTGGACAAGAGACGAGGGTGAGTGTGGCCCTTGTTGTCCTTTCCCCCACCCGCGTGGGCCAGTGGCATTCCACCGGCACGCTGCAGGAATGTTTAACACCTGGAGGCATGCCTGACTACTCAGTCGGGGCACTGACCTCTTTTCCCTTAGATTGTCAAATAAAACAATGACAATGGCCACACAACCACAGCCGCCCAGTGGGAATGCCCTGTCTCGAACCACAAATACACAGGTCACACGATAGGGTCGCATCACATTGGTCACGTCGCACAACAAGGTTGCACCTGATTGGTTATTTGTTGCTATCAGAAATCCTTATGTACTAGAACAGGCACCTGATTTATTTTTTAAAGTCACTTTGGAACAAAAAGAGCAAATCATTACTACTTTTAGTAAATTAATCAAAATTGTACCTAATTTTTTGTCGAATCGGTAAAAATATATATTTTGGGTGTGCCGCAGAATGTTAGTAATTAGTTTGTGTGTGCCCTGAGATGAAAAAGGTTGAAAAGCACTAGGACCTGCAGCTTGCCCGCCTCCTTGCCTGTCACAGGGGACTGACTGTTCCCTGTGGTGCCAGGTCCCGCCCTCTGGGACAGCCCACGTCCCCGTGCAGGAGGGAAACAGCAGCTCCCCCAAACCACTGCCCGCTGTCCCCTCCGCCTCCACCTGTGGGAATGTGGGTGCCCCCTCTGACTACCTCCAATTTCCAAATGGAGACTTTGCTCCAAGGTGTTTTGTCGTTACCTGAGGTGATGAGACGGCACACTCGTCTCCTTCCACGCCGCACACAGGCTGGCAAACGATGGTCTGGCGCCTGCTCCAACGGAGTGGGACCGCATGCTCGTCTGCTAGGGCAGCTTTGGCACTGCCAGCGGCGGAGTTAGGGAGTCGCGAAAGAGAACGTATGGGCACGAAGCCTAAAGTACTTGTGGGCCCTTCACTGAAAATGTGGCCCACCCCTGCGCTGGAACAGACGCCCCACAAAGCAGAGTGCTTTGTCGCGTCTCGGCTGCAGCCCCGGGGCCGCAAGGATCTGGGCGCTTCACCGATGCTCAGTGAGGATTTGCTGGAGGCACCAGAGGAGGAAGGGTGGGCGGCCGCCCCACCTGCGGAGCCCTCTGGCCCTTCCCCTGACCTGACTCAGTCTCCTGCTCCCTTGTGGTGACTCTTCCTGCATGTCCCACAGACTCTGTCCTCTGGCTTCGTGCTTCCACTAACCTCTTCCTCGTGGTCACCAATTTCCAGATGGAGAGAAATCCCTGAAATCAGCTGACAAGATTAGAAATAGGAAGGTTGTAGGGGATCCAACATTTTGGAAATAGGAAGGTTGAATTAGAGAATTTGGGGGTGAGGTGGCAATAATATTAAAAATGTGTCTATTTTTTCTTTGCTAGCCTATCTCATTGTGATCGTTTTGGAGCAAAAACTCCAGCAGGAAGAAATATTTCTTTCATAGTCATTCTTCACATCTGCTCACCTGGCATACAGCTGGATACCCTTGGTTGTTTGTTAAAATGTTGGCATTTTTTAAACGAAAATGTTGGCCTCATTAATGGGGTTTGATTTTTATGGAGTAATTCCCTTTCTACTCTGTTGGCTGCACACTTAGGATTATTAATATGCTCCCCCTCCTCCTTCAGTCTGCGCTCAGTAGACTTTATCCAAAAGGCCGCTCTCCTGCCACGCGGAGGCCTTCCCATCCACGCGGAATCAGTTCCCCCAGCCCTCTGAGCTCCTGTGGGCATGAAACAAACCAGCGTGAGTTACGCGAGCTTGCTACATCCACACCTAAACAAAAGAAAACAAACGAAAGTCCCTGCTGGGGCTGACAGCCCCCAGGGACCAAGAGCTCCATGCACCTGTGGCGTCGGAATGTTCTGGCAGCAAAGCCTGGTTATCGCCTGGAAACTCAGAGGAGGTTTTTGAAACAGGAGGCCCAAGGTGCACCGTGTCCAAAAATAACCTGGGGGTGAGTTATTCCCGTTTCCTTCGAGGGAACTTCACAACGGAGCAGAATCTGATAAAGGTGAAGCCCAGGGACTCTGAACACATGGCCATTCGGGGCAGTCCTGGGGAAGTCACTTCTGTAACTTGTGTAGCTTGGTTCTGATGCCCGAGGGACTGGCAGTTCCTCTGTCAGCGGGGGTCTGCTGCCACCTTCGTGAGTAATACCAAGAATACTCAGCCCTGCCTCGCTGTCCCGCTCCGGCCTGGTTTGCTTATTGGAGTCCCCAGGCTCCGTCCCCATGGCCTCCGTCGCCACTCAGGGCCCCCTCCCCCCGCAGCCCCACAGCGCCATCCATCGGGGTCTCACACGTGGGAGTCATGGCAGGGAACCCTGATGAAATATTTATTACTAAACATCGAAATACCTTTCTAAGTCTGTTCCAAACAGTAAGGTGTGCACACAATACAGATTTTATCTTCTATCATAACGGCTTTCCCAAGTACCTTCGATGTGGCCTGTTCGCCGACCGCCGAGCCGGCGAAGGCGGCTGAGATGGTGGAAAAGAGGACCGAGGTACGCCATGTGATGGCAGGTTTTTCAAACTGTTGGTTTTGCTTTGCTTTTGCATTCTAGTAGATGGATTTTGCTTATTTTTCATAAATCTCTATCATTGGGTACTCAAAAGAAGGTATGTTTATAGAATCTACCCTCAGGGTTTATTAAATATGTGTATCAGTTTGGAGGGACAGGCCTGCTGGTGACGGGGTGGCATGGTGCAGTTGAAGGGACCCGGGAGGGCCAGGCCTGGACCCGCCTGGACCGTGTGTGGGGTTGGACTGGGGCTCCGGGCCCGTGTCTCCTCCTGGATCTGGTTTCTCCTCAGGGACGGAGACGGCTGAACCAGGGTCTCCGTGTCCCCACAGGTGAATAGTCTCCTTCTCCGTTTCAGGGGCTCTGGGGCGTGTGTTGT
This sequence comes from Micronycteris hirsuta, assembly GCA_004026765.1. Taxonomy (NCBI): domain Eukaryota; kingdom Metazoa; phylum Chordata; class Mammalia; order Chiroptera; family Phyllostomidae; genus Micronycteris; species Micronycteris hirsuta. The sequence goes on along the minus strand of PVJI01008633.1, from coordinate 58,013 downwards.
GGACACGAACTCGCAAGCTGGAATCTGGGAACTATGCCCACTTCCAGCTTTGTCTTGTTCACTTTCCAAATTCCCTTCAGAAGGAGGGTAAGACGAAATTTATTTAGCTTATTCATCTTTTGTTATTCCAAAGGCACACCCAGCCGTGGGGTCAGGGAGAAAATGTTCAAACATTTGTAAACCATCCCCCTGGTCCTTCATGGGAAAGCCAGCTCAGCAGAATCCTGAACGGGGCCGGGCAGCGGAAGCAGCCTCGGCCCCGGTGGGGCTCCTCCAAGGGCCCCAAATCAGGATTCTGCGACCCGGGCCTTCGTGCCTCTCTTTCTTCTGCAGCAGCGTTTCACTGCTCAAGGCAAAAGGAGTGGACGATGGAAATGCAGCGGATTCACTGGGATACACATCTCCGCGTGTTGATTTCAGCACCCGAGTTTGTGCGGGGTTGGTCACCGCGCAGTGACCTGACTCAGTAGCACAGCTATGAAGGGCCCCGGTGGACCGGCGCCCAGGCTGAGCCTGTGGCTAAGAGCAGCTGACGGTATGGGTGACAGCAGCAACGACCAGAAAACACCTGGTTCGTACCTATCAGCTGGAAGGGTCAGGCTGTGAATGAGGTGCAGACGGGAGCTCAGGGACAGGAGCTGCCCGGAACACACGGGGGCTCGAGCACACCCTTGCAGGGTGCTTCCTGACCTGGATGAACTCGTATCTTTGCGGTTTTCTGGGGGTGGAAAGCAAAGCCCAGGGCTCGCCGAGCACGGGAAGCTCACTGAGTGAGAGACGCGCCCTCTGTGAAACTGGGACACGAGAGGACTGTGGTGTCATTGTGCGGGCGAACCAGAAGCTGACCCTGCCAAGAGGCAGGTCCCCGTGCTCGTGGCCTGGCAGTGCCAAGGCCCATGGCAGACGCAAGTGGAAGCCCTTCGGTAGGAGCCCCTGCCCCAGGCCTGAAAGATCCACAGGGAGATGAGCAGCTGTAGAAGTGTGTATGTGCCGCACACATCAGGAAACAGGAGACCAAGGGGAAGAGGCAAAAGACAAGAGAGAACTCAGCTCCTCTCTCCTCTGCTCCGGAGTACGGGGTCTGGCGGTGGGACGGGCATGTGGGTTTGCTGTCGTACAAACGAGGAAGTAGCAGGTCAGAGAGGTTAAGAAATTTGCTGAAGTCACAAAGCAAGGGAGTAAGAGACCCGGGGATTTGAACCCAGGCTGCCTGGCTACAGGGGCTGAGAGGGCTGATCCCCGGGCTCCGCCACCGGGTCCGACCAGTGGAGAGCCCCCCGGACTGTGTCCACCGGCCCAGGCAGGAGCGCGGTGGCTCAGACACAGCAGGTGCTCAGTACATCTTCGAGGGACGAGTCCAGCAGGCCTGTGGCTGCGTCTACTCCCGACTGGAATTCTCGGCTCTGCACAGGTCGGTGGGGGGCACATGCCAGAGCAGAAGTGTTTTACGTTGCTGTGCTGTGTGAAAGGTGAAGAAAGTGTGCAAGGAAGATGTGACAAGAGGGGCCAGCAGGAAGGGCAGCCGTGGGGGCCGATGACTGTCGTGGTCAGTGAGGGCTGGGGCGACGGGAAGCTGGGCGACCTCCGTCCCGGCCCAGGCAGCAGGGTGTGTGCTGGTGGGCCGGCCCTGAGGGAGAAGCGGGGACAAGGAGCTGACCGCGGGGCAGCGGGCCATGTCTCCTCTGTGAGCGTCACGTCCAAGGTGGAGTCTCACGAGTGTGACTGCAGAGGTCATGTGGAGTGGTAGTGACTTGGGTGGTCAGGGGCTCAGTCGGGGAGCATCTGCAGAGAGAGAGGCCTGCCGACGTGAGCACCGTGTCCACGCCTGTGCCTGTGGAAGTTCGGGGAACCGGCCCCTGTGTCATGGCCATGAAGGCGCAATGTCAGGCCCATGGAGCTTCGGCTGGGAGGCACCGAGAGGCCCTGTTCTAACGCCACCTCCCTCTCGGTCCCGGCTCCAGGCCGTGCCCCCTGGGGCCAGGCACGGTCTGCCCACGGGCGTGTGTGTCTGAGTGGGTGGTGGCACTTTTGTGGTCTCCCCCCGAGGTCAGGAGCTCTGTGACGGTGGAGTAGCAGGTCTCACAGTGGCAGCCATGGTAAGGGAAGCTGCTTATCCCAGCCACAGGGGGGCCACTCACAAAGGCCAGTGTCTAGTCGACCTTGCCTGTGAGCTGCAGGGACTTCCGGTGGTTCTATTGACACAGAAGTAGGAGGTCGTTTCTGTCCGGCACCAGGCCGTGCGTTCGCGGTGCAGGGACCAGAAGGCCAGGCCCTGGAGTCTGTGGATGCGAATCCCGAATTCTCCAGGTACCAGTGGGATGTCTCAGGGATGTAACCTGCCCACTGTCCCTCCCTTTCGTCACCTGTGGAAGGAGGTCACCCTGGTAACTCCCTCACAGAGCAGCTGGGGAGTGTGACTGCCATGCAGACAAGGCCGGACACCAGCAGGCAGCCCCACTGACAGTCAGCGGCTGTTCTCGCGACCTGGAGGTTCTTCCCTTAGGCCAGATGTCCAACATGGAGCTCTCGCCCCCACCCCCACGTGGGTTTCTCACTTCAGCCTCCTCAGCTCAGTGAACATGGGCCCTCCGCCCAAAAGGGCAACCCCAGAAAGCTGAACGTAACCTGCAGCTGCACGCCCAGCCCCTCCCCAGACCCGTGAGCCCACGCGACGCCAGGAAAGCTGGCCGCGGGCCTCTGTGCCGGGCCCAGGTGAGTCCACTCCAGCGGGGTTGCCAGACGCTGCAGCGCTTGGTGACGGCCTTCTTGCTTGTCTCCTTGACCTTGGACAGCCCTGGTACAGCGCCTAACACCTAAAAACACTGAACATCGAATACATCCCCGATGAACAGCTGAAGTCAGCAAAAGAGGGTAACGGCTGAGGCCAATTACGCCAACTAAACCCCTACTCACATTTTTTCCTTGATTATTTTAATGGGATCTTTACTAATGCTGTGAAGACAGAGGCTGCACCTCCAGCGTCCTGTGGAGGGACAGGGGCGGAATTGCCTGGGCTTGGTGGCACTCTCTCCAAATGTCTTTTCCCGGTTTTGAAAATCCACGATAAGTGTAGGGAATTTCTGTTTGAACCGCTGTCCTGATATGTCACAAATCCTTCTGAAAACTCTCTGCATCATTCTCGGGTTCACACTTGTGTGGCCAGCACAGACTGGACCCGTGCAGGTCGGGACCCACAACCCTCCCTCCGTGGGGATCCTGTTCCTGCTGCAGCCCCGCCCTCCCTCCCTCCCTGCCTTGGCCGCCTCCCACTTTTAGAAGCACCGTTATTACAGGTCTCCCACTGCAGCCTGCCCTCACCGCCCTCCGCCCTGGGAGGGTCTCTGCCGGGCATAAAGACACGGAGCCAATGCCCTCACCTCTGCGGCACACCAGGAAGGGCGGGGGGTGCCACAGGGGCCGTCTCTGGGGTGAGGGGAACGGGCTCCGGGCTACACACTGCGGCGTCTGAGGAGCTGAGCGTGGAGTCGCTGGCCCAGCGACCTCAGCGTCTGACACACGCCGGCTCAGGGCACACGTGGTGCATTTTAAAAGCTCTGTGATCAGCACTTTGGAGGGAGAACAAGACAGGGAAGGGGAGAGAGGCTGGGTGCCTTCTGGTGCTTCATTCCCGCCCGCAGCTCGTTAATGGTCTCCAGGTCCCCTTCTGATTTTAACAGCCCATGAGCATTGAAAAGCTACCAAAAATATTCTGATTTTACTTCTTAACCTTTCAAAACTAATTTTTGGCACTGAAGCGTTCTTGTGGCATACTTGATTTGAGGGACTCTGAGACCAAGATGACTTAGCAAAGGAGAAGGCTTAGATTATACTGCACTGTTCTGAGATGGCCTCCTTCCTCTGCCAAATTCAAATTAAAATAAAAAACAACAAAGGCTGTTATTCCTGTCAACCGGAAAATAAGTGTCCCGAAGACGGTGACCTCATCCGACAGGTGTGGGCGGCTTGGCAGAAGGTCGGGTCGCCCTAGCACCCACGCAGTCCCCCTCGCCTTCCCAGAAGTCAGGGCCGTGGCCGCAGGGGCCAGGTCAGCCCCAGCCCCCGCCCTGGGCCCCGTGGAAAGGCCTGTGAAGAGGAGGCCAGCTGGCAGCCCTGCGTGTGCTTGGGAGGGTGGAGTGCGGGGAGGAAGAGGGCGGCGGGGGAGGAGGAGGAAGCGGCGACCTAGCAAGGGGGAGCAGTGCAGGGACCAGCAGGGCCCTGGGGACATTCCGGGCTGACTGGCCCCTCAGAGTGTTCGGGAGGCAGGGGGTGCCTGCCTGTCCACAGGGAAAGACTGGCTGCTCCGTCCGTCCGTCATCCCTCTGTCCTGCTCCCTCAGGCCCCCCTTTCTGGTGCTGCCAGAACACACTTCCTTCTGAGATCTTGGCTGCTTGGGCCCGGGCTTGCTGAATCCCAGGCGGGCACCCGTGGCTGCAGACATCAGGGGCAAGCCCCCCAGGGACACCAGCCGAGTTCGACCTGATACCCGTTTTCGCACAGTGAGTTACAAATAGTCTCAACATTTTTAAGTGCTTAAGAAATGTGTTAAAGAATCCTAGTTCGTGACTTGTGAAAAATACACAGCACTCCGATTGCAGGGTCCATGAGTAACATTTCACAAAGCCTCACGCATGCCTTTCCACAACAGAGCGGCGTCCAAGCCAGTGGCTGGCTCTCCTAGCTGGCCCTGCATAGAGTGGTTGCCTTCCCCCTGGGGAGCCCCTGCTCTCTGGTCCCACTTTGTTACCTGGCAACAACCCCACAGCATGCCATGAGGCAGGACTGGTGTCCCCCACCTGCAGCGGCCTCGCTCTGGCTGCTGTCCCCTCCACCAGGCTCAGCCTCTGGCCACCTACTCTCCCAGAAAGCCTTCTGTGGGGCTCGCACCCCCACGCCCCAACCCCCCACGCTGCAGGGTGGGGTTCCTCCTATGCTGGGACCACTCTGTGTATAATCCCCTCCTATCCCCGTGCCCTTACATTGCACCCTCCTTAGGACGGCCAGCTCCCTGGGAGCCAAGGCCACATTTTGGTACCTGGTGGGTCCCTGGCACCAAGCACCCCTATGGGACTGAGAGGGAGACAGCAGAGACTGCTGATGACTGATACATATTGAGTACAACCACATCCCCCCGGCACTGCCACCAAGGGGCTTTCTGGGCCCTTGTCAATGTGGTACACTCCAGAGGAGTCGGTAAGTGTCCACTGGCCGTGATAGGCCACCCTCCTTCCTAGGGCTTCATCCTGTGGCCACAGACTGACATTAGCTTCTCACTCGGGGAGAGGCATGGAGTTCGCTGCCTCTGTAAAGCAGTTGTGGGAGATTTCGTTGCCCCAAGAAGAAAAGTCCAGGGCAGGACCTGGAACAGAGTCCAGGCTGTGGATCCCGCGCCCGCCCCCCTACCCCCACCTGTGATGGTAAAAGATCATGTTTCCCTTTGCCCGGGAAATTAAACATCAGGGTCTTCACAGAAGCCCCTCTTTTGTAGCTTAACATCAAACCCTGTCCTTGCTAACTTCAAATAATCATGCCTTGGGGAAGATGTTAAGTTAAGTGGTTTAATGCTTGGAGGGAGATTCCTCACAGTGAATGCAATGTACTTTTTGGGGAAATATTTGTGCCACCAATATCAATGTCTTCAGGGCAGCAAAAAATGTTTGTTTTATACTTTCCGTGAAAATTCATTCTTTCCCTCCTTCTTTTGATCTTGGAATGTGCCCCTTTCAATGTGATTTGTTTTAAGAATGATTCTATAGCAACACAATGGTGAAATGAAAATGTGTTACAAATTCTTTTATGACTTCCTCGGCACAGTACCAATGCAGTTCGTTCATACCTCTCTGAGTTTTTCCAACAGGGCAGCCGTGTAGACCTTGAGCAATTCATTCTTACTTCTCTCTCAATCTCTTTCCTTTTGTGGAAAGTGAGAAACCCAGATATCCGCCCATCAAGCCCATGGTGGCCGACCGGCAGGCCCCATGGGAAGCTGGGCATCACAGCACCGAGGCCGCCGGGCATGGGGCCGGCTGGGCTGAGCACTGAGCTTCGACTGCTTTATCACAGAAGCAGTGCTCTCTTCCCTCTTCCCAGCCCTCGAGAAGACACCAGCTTCAGGAAGTGACAGGTGTTCTGTATTGCCCATGGTCAGAGCTGTGGTGGCTGCAACGAGAAGCCAGAGAGAAGGCAGATGAACCCAAGCACAGAGGGGCGTTCCACCGGCAGGAAGGGCCAGATGAGACCAAGTCAGAGGGGCAGCCGGAACCTCCCCCTCCCTTTACAACGTTCTTCCTCTCCAGCCTCTGAGCATCTGCAGCAGAGCTGTGGTATGAACGGCATGCGGGGCAACAGGAAAAGCCACCAGGGACCTGGACCTGCTCACAGGAGGCCCCTCCCGGCAGGTTGGGGCTCAGCCTCCTGCCTGAGCTGCAGGCTCCCGTCTCCCGTCCCAGGGTTATGTGCTCTGCACAAATGGCCACTCTGCCCATGGCCATGGCCATGGCCACGTGGGAGTGAGTAGGGATGGTGCCCTCCCCAGGGGCAGGCCGGACAGCCAGGACACACGGGCTGCTCCTCCAGCTCTGGGAGGCTGCCGCCCAGCGACACCAGGGAACCTCACTCTGCCCGCCTCGGGCTGTGGGGGCTCCACTGGGGGCAGCAGCGCACTCCCCTCCTCTCCACTCCGTACACCCAGAAATGCTTCGTCACCAGGCACTGGGGGTTCTTCAGAGACACGGGGCTGTCCCCACAGCATTTGCGTCTTAAGACAGGACCCATGTGTCATTTAAACTTTAGATCAGTCCTCATTCTGGAAGTGTGTTTCCAAGGGCTGCCTGGCTCTCTAAAAAATATTTTTTATCAGAATGTCAAAAACAGCCATTTTATTGAGCATTTGCCCCCCAAAGTGTCAAAAAAGTTGCACTGCATGGCACCGATTGGCCAGGCAGCTCACGGCGCAGCTGATAGTTCAACGTCATATAAGAAGAGCCAGAGTCGTTTTCTAAAAGCCTTACTCAAACGTGCCCTATGAGAAGGGAGTCTTCGTGGAGCAGGTGGGTCCGGGCCCACCGGCGGGGACAGGCCTTGGGGAGGTTCTCCGAGCCCGGAGTGGCTTTAGAAACCCAGCCGGCTGTTGCTACGAAGTCACATCACCACTGGTCTGCTTGTGCTTAGGACCGATTTTCCATGTGCTATCAAGGAAGTAATTTAAGAAGACTAGTATAAAAATGTGTTTGGATCTCAAACTTCTTAGCTGGCATTTGAAATTGATCCTATTTTCAGATAAGGTTTTCCTACAGTTTGTAGATGTTACAGGAAAAATGTTGCCAATGTGCATGAAGTTCTCCTGGTGTGTCTGCAAACTGATACTGTAGAAACTGAAATTTAAAAATGTGTAGTATGCACTAGATGAGATTGCATCTTCTCTGGGGTGAAGACTACTCCAAAACAATTCTTTATAAGGAAAAATGAAAAGCCACTTGAAGCTGGTTTTCAAGTTACCTTTTATTATATCATTATGAATTTCAGTGTGCATCTTTGCAATACAGGATTGGGGATGAGCGCAGGTGGAAATGCCAATACAGTTAGCAGGAAAGCAGTCTTTTTCCAATGAAAAAGTGCAGACAGCGTAGGTACTTCTACTTTGACTAGAAATTAAATGTGAAATCTACTTCCTCTTAAAAAAGGAACACTTTTACCACTCCTCTCTCGTTACAATGACGGGGCCTACGTGACACAGCGGGTTTGCCCAGTTTCAATGCGCTGGCACGTACGCACCCGCTGAGCCCCCACAGGCTGCGGCCCTTTCCAACTCGAGTTATGGGCCAAACACGAACGAGGCCTATTCAGAGGGAGCGAAGTAGAATCGTGCGTTTAGAAAACTCAAAATGCTTGACAGCACTTCAATCATCTTAACAGCAAACACGTTACACGCATGCAGTGATGGGTGTTTAAACTCAGGGGTGAGGGAAGCGCTAATGAGTGTCCCGTGGCCGCGCTCGGCGCTTTCAGGGCTCACTCGCTGACCCACAGTGATGCAGGGCCCCCGGCTACCTGTGCGGCGGCGACAGCGAGGGGTGGCCTCGGCGAGTGTGCTCTGAGTGACAAGCAACAACTCCTCTGCGGAGGACTGTTCTGATCGGACGGGCAGGTAGGTGGTGTTCTCGCACACAGGTACGCGACCTCGGGGGCAGCTGTCCTGTCTCAGGTGTCAGCTGGAACGGAAGCAATCCGACTCGCCTCCATTCCAAGTGAACTGGCGGTACAGACCCACGATACGTGGTGCGATGGTTTGACAACGACATCTTGCTTTTCAGAGTCCTACCGGCAAAGTGTGACTTGAAACACCGACTGCGGATACACACCTGAGACGTTCATGTCCTTGTGAGTGTGACTTAGTGCCAGGGAGCCTTTGATCGAGTGTGTGCAGAGGGAGGCGGCAGTTTCGTAATGGTCCTGTCTGTGGACGACGGCCGCTCCTCTGTGTTGTGGGCCCAGCGAAAGCTGCAGTAAATACGGTAATGCCTGTCGGCGCCTGGAGCTGGGTGTACCAAGTCCCAGGAGTGATGGACACCCCCGCGGAAACGTGTGCAGGCGACAAAATGTAATCGCCTCCTGTCCAGGGCAGTCGTTTCTGCTAAATCGGCCACAGATAACAACACTCGTGTCTGGAACTTTCAACCACAAAAACGTGCGACACAAATGAGTGTTTCATGTGGGGGACACCCGAGAATTCGGTGGCAGACTCATCAGCACGTCAGGCATTATTTCCTGCTACTCCACAGAAACTCTTCGGGACCAGTACTTACGTCTCATCCTTTGAAAGCACGGACACTGTATCAGCTTACAGGAACTTAACTCTGCGCCTCTAGAAAGCACCGTCTTTCCCCCATAACTACGTACGTCAGTATCTGGCTGGCTGCGTCCGTCGTCCTGGAGCTTGTGATCGCTTCCTGTCTGTGCTCTTTTACTTCTAAGCTAAGGGATGGCTTGTGCTCTGGGGAAAAGAGTTTCAAAGTCTTTTTCAGTGAAAGACACCATCATAACGATTCAACAGCTAAAAAGCAAATCAAAGCAAAAATAATCCCTTTCAAAAACGTAAGAGAGCTTTCCATCCTCATAACGTCTTGTACTTTAAAGCATTCTCAGTACTTGCTTCTGAGGTGAAGCACGTGGGCTGTCCCTGGGGTCAGAGCTTAGCAGGGGGCGCAGGCAGGAGCAGGCGCTGGACAGCCTGTCTCTCGGTGGTGCTCAGGGGCCCGGCGCTCGGAGCAGGCCGAGCAGCTGTGTGACCTCCTTGGGCAAACTAGTGATGGCTTTCTGAAGAAACGCTCCTTGTTGCATAGGCTACTGTGGCATGTTTTCTATCAGTAAATAAATGGCCTTGACCTTCAGTTGCACAATGACAGACACATCCATCTACCACTTCCTTAAACCCACTGACAGTTTGTTATTCACATCAACCCCCGTTCCACATGACATGCAGCACAAAACCCACCGCCCGATGATCCCTCATGGCCTTCAGCGATCCACGTAGCGTCGGAGGTGGCCTGATGCAGCCCTCATGTGGTTCCGTGCTGCAGGGATGGGCCACAAAAACGAGCAATGCACCCAAGGTCACTCTGCTCACGAGAGCGCCTCAGAATGTCCGAGCTGGCGAGGACGGCAGAGATCAGGTAATCTGACCCGCCCCTCTGACCAGCGAGGACGCCTGGACCCCGAGTCCACCCCGTCTCAGGCTGCTGGCTTTAACGAGGTTAAAATAAATCCCACACTTAAATCCTTCTATTCCCCACACATTCTACCATTTACCTCAAAAGGCCCTTTGAAATGTATAAATCATCTTACTCTCAGATATTTCTTTCTGAGAATGCCTATATCTCAACTCTACAAAAAATTTTGAATTTTATTAGATTTTTAAAATGTCTAAGAAATGCTTAAAGGGACACCATAGAAGTCTTTTTTTACATGTACTTATTATTCACTGGCATGCTCCCGTCGACAACCTCCCAATGCCCTATCCCTCGACGTGACTGCTAATGGCCATCAGCGTGTTGTGTCTCATGGATACCTTCCTGGACCAAGATACACAGAAGGAAACGCTGAATCTCATCGTAACTGAGCAGGGTTCATTGCCTAGGCTACCCCATTCCTGTGGAATAGGTGGAATTAAGATTATGAATTAGTTACAAGGCCCAACATATCAACACAGAAAATGCATTATTTTCTCCAAAGAAGTCTGTGTGTGTCAGCAGACAGGGAAACGATCCGCACTCGTGTGTGTGTGTGTGTGTGGACTTACAAACACTCAGGAAAGTGACTTCTGAGAATGAGCGAAGGCCCAAGTGAACCTAAAACTACTGAAGACGTCAAAAACCCTGCAAAGGACCATTTCTAACATTTATTGTTACGGGGGCACACGGTCAAGGTCAATTCCTCTACCTTTCACGTCTGGCGTCTCCACCCCCTGGGCTGTGGGTTATAGTTGCCACCGGCCACTGAGAGACAGTAGTCAGACCTGGTCTCCAGGGACATCATCTCAGACTCGGTTCTGGAAAGCTGCCTGGAACACGCATAGGACCATGGGGAGCTGCCCTGGGAGCCGGGGGGCACACGGTTATTGGGTAGGGGTGCAACGTCATACTCTCGCCTTCCCAGTGAGCCTGTGCTGGCCCTCGGGGCTTGAAGGACACAGAGCAGCTGGTCGTTCCAATCCTCCGAGGGCCCCGGAAGCACCTTCCTCCGCGCTGCCGAGACCACATTCGCCGCGATGGACTCCCGGGTGTTTCTGGCTTCAAAGGCGTCATCTGCGAGGCCAAGAGGAGCCTGGGATGCTGCTTCCCAAGGAGCCAGGCCCCTGCTTGCTCTCTCTAGCCCCTCGCTGGGCCGGGGAGGATAGCTGCAAGCAGGCCGGTGCACCCAAGGGGGTGTTGCGGGAATGGCGGGTGGGGTGGGTCTTCCGGGAAGAGACAGGGAGCGCCCACTCTCCTAGAGACAAGGAAGATGTTAGGACACCTTATTCATGTTGGGTTCTACCGGTTAACTGTTTGCAAAGGATTCACGGCGCCATGACCAAGCGCTATAGAATCAAGTCCCCGTGGTGCTCAGTCACACAGTGCTCGCTGTCTGTCTCTGAACCCACAGCTCCGAGGCCACCACGTCCTCTCAGCCTTGACCGCCTGTCATCACTTGGGTCCCCAGATGTCTGCCCCCCACCGCTCCCATCAGCACACACGGCCCACCTTCACCCGAGTCCCGTGTTCCGGTACAAACTAAACAGGACATATTTACAACCTAGAAATGCACCCTGACCTGCTGGGCTCTTGACCTTTCTCAGGGGATGTTTACTCCGCTCTCTTCCTGCCACCCACCGATCGCAGCAAACACACTCACGAGCTAACTTATGCATTGGCTTCATTCGTCCCTTTAACAAGTATTTTATTGAACACCCTCTGTTTCCGGGCATCCTACTGTGAGCCTGGACACACCGAGAGGGTTCAGTGAAGTCCTTGTCCTCAAGGAGCAACGCCATTCTCAGCCCTGCAGTGGCCACGGTCAGGCACGGGTCAGTATAGAGAAGACGTCCTTCCCCGACCCCGACAGGACCAGGAGGGGACTTTCTAAAGCGTGAGGAGTGTTAACATTCAGTGTGAGGAAGGGAGATTTAGCTCTTGTCCTCCACAGCAGGTGTTATGTCCCCCTGCGGTCCCTACGTGTGGGAGAGAGAACAGCACCAGCCCACAGAGTCCCAGCAACAGATTCCAGATCCTGTGTTACCTGCCGACAGATAGAGAGCCCCGAGGGGCCTGGGCGGGCAGGACTTCACAACCAGAGCAACTTGCAGGGGTGACAGGAAAGGGGTCCGAGACTCCCCAGGAACGCAGGAGAGGCTCCTGAGTGCACACACAGGGGACTGCCCTCCCTGGCTGACGAGTGGAAAGACAAAGGATCACCATACATTTGGAAGTATGAAACCACGCGAGTGCACACACAGTTCAGTGAGAGAACATCCGAGATACCGGACGGAAGAGAAAACCTGAGTTTCTTGTCTTTCTCCCACCTGCTTAGTTTCTGAGTCATCAGAGGAATGGAATCTGGGAAATCAGAAAGCTCAAAGCATTGCTGAATGACATCCCGATAACCCGGAGCTCAGAGATGATTTTCTCAACTGCGGAATAAATGTTCATCCATTGAATGTGTTGTGGGGAAGGGGAACTTCGAGGTGTGATATTGAAAGAGGAAGTCAATAGCACTGAAGTTCCTAAAAAACCTGTTTTGTACAGAATACAATTTGCCTGCGGTGGCGCAGCCCTGGGGGAGGCAACACATGAGGGAGCAGAACCAAACGCCTCCCCAAACGCCTCCTGCTCGCTGCGTGTCCTGCGGCCACGGTGCCTCCCGGGCCTTCCCCACAGGAGACAAACCCCCAGAGGTCTCAGTGCAGTGGGACATGCTCCGCGGCACAGACAAACAGGCCTTTCAGGGGCGTGGTTGTTTGCGCCCAGAATTTCCCAGGCCCCTTGTACTTGCAGGAGCCCAAGCCCACATGTTAATAATGTATTTTTCCCATGCGATGTCCTCGTCTCAGCCTTGGGTGCTCTTTCCTTCTGTCAGTCTCAGCCCCCAAGTGCAAGCTGTTCTCTGCCAGGCTGGCGGAATGAAGCCAGGTGATAGGCCCGGAGCCAGAGGCGACCACAGGGACCTGGGAGTCACAGGGGTGTCTCTCCAGTTTGGGTGTTTGCGTGTCTGACATGGGGATCTTAGGGCGGCAGAGGTTGGAGACTGGTTGCAGTTCCCACCACGGTTGTGTTTTTATCGAAAGAATTGACACGTTTACACGCAAGCCCTCCCCTCCAGCCAGCGTGAGAAAGTGACTTGACGCGTGAGGGGCCACCAGATGGCTTCTTTCTCTTTGTCTCCTGCTACCCTCTAACTTCTGTTAGTGAAAGGAGTTTCTCCACTGCCGCCGGTGGAAGCTTGGCAGGTACTGTGACAGACTTAGGGACGCCCTTCTGTTTGGGACTAGTCCTGTGGTCACCTTACGGTGCTCAAACCAGCTCATTTCAAAACAGAATATTCCGTCCCTTGTAGTAACAGACTCCACGGGGCCCTGCCTGCGGCTCAGCCAAAAGGCTCAGGGAAGCCGAGGGCCCTTCTCAGCCACACACGCGCCATGTTTCCATGCTGGTTAAACGTGGGATTATCCGCTCGGCCACCTGTTTGCGAGGCAGCTTCGTTAGCTTCCTTGTCAAACTGCCTGGAAACCAGCTGAACGGGCAGGGAAGGCTTGATGCTGAAGAAGGAAGGGCAGCCAGAGGAATCCTGGGACGGGGAAGTGAACGGCCCCAGGAGCTGACCAAGTTCAGTGTGACACAGGTTTTGAAGTTCAAACTATTTTGTACCATAAACCCTTCTGAAGGTGAAAGCATTCTCTTGGCTGAGATCCTGCTTGCACATGCGCAGTAGGCAACCAGCTGGCACGGGCTGTTTCAACCCCTGCCTCCCCTTCCTTTCTTCCACCCGTGTCAGCAAGCGCTCAGCACCGACACTCACTGTGTCCCGAACCCGCTCCAGGGAAAGCAAGTGGAAGCGAACGGCACTACTTCTGCCTTTTTGACCATGACCTTCACAAAGTAGACCCTCCTGAGCGGGCACGTGAAGGGCGAAAGCACAGGCGTCCCCCCGTCCCCGTGCGCGCAGGTCAAACCTTTGGAGGCACTGTGACCCGTCCCCGTCTTGCTCTGCACCTGACCTGCCTGCACAGACTCAGGTGTCTCACACCTCCAGCCACTGCCACCGCCACCACCTCCGCCAGCACCACCCTCCGAACCATCGCAAGCCTGGGCCTGGATGACTGTCTCCAACTTAGTGTCCCTGGTTCCAACCTCCTCCTCCGGTCTGTTCTCAACCTGGCAGCCGAAAGGACCTGATAAAGACCGAAGGCAGGCCATGTCCCTCAGCCCTCGGTTTGCAGCCCTCTCGTGGCTTATCTCAAAAAAGGAAAATCCACACCCTTCCTCTGACCCACAGGGCCCTCTGAAATCAGCTGCCCCTGCCATCAGACACCTCTGACTTCACCTCCGGCTCCCGCCTCGCTGGTGCAGCCCCATCCCCCTCTTCCCGTGCTGTGAACACAGTCGGGCACACCGGTGCCCCCAGGTACCTACACCTGCTGACCCTTCTGTCTCCTGACGACTCGCCCATGGCACCAACTTCCTTCCTTTCTGGCCTTACTCAGACCCCATAGGGTCATGGTTCGGCACGTCTCTCTCTCTCCCTCCAAATTCTCTATGCCCCTCTCCACTTACTCTTCCCCTCACGCTCACCTAATGTAACAAACACTTCATTTCATCACTTTGCTTACCTGCTCCTTCCCACTAGAATTTAGCTCCATCTAAGAGTAAGGTTATTGCCACGCCCACTAAGACATGCTTAGACTCAGAACAGTGCCTGACAGGTGGGTGCGCAGTGGGGTCTTGAAGAATGAACGATCATCTCCGCTCATCAGACGTCCACAGCCAGGGAGTCAGGTCTCGTCAGGGATCACGACAAGATCTGGCCACGTCCTGGGCTGCGGCCCTTCCCACACATCAGTTACCTGTGGAGGGGCTCTCACACAGTGGACGCGTCCCCAGCAGCCCCGATGTGCGCCCACCGGTGCTCACGCCAGGCCACGCTCTGCGAGACAAGTAGGATTCATCACGATGTGCAAAGGAAGCAATTTTCTAAGTAGGTAGAAGATTTTCATTTAGGTCTGTGGAAGCGTGAGGGGTTTAACTAGCTTTGATTCCCAAAATGAGAAAAGTCCCTAGAAAATTTCTGCACAGAGAGAGGGGATTCCTTTATCTAGGTATTTACATACAAGACAAATGTCCCCTGGGGTCGATTTAGACACAATCAAGCTGGAAGTCGGGGGACAAGGAGGATTTTAACATCGCTTTTGTTCCAGTCCCTTAATCAGACACAGTCTCTACCTCACATTCCCTGCCTATTACCGTGACTCAGATGCTCTCCAGCAAGGGGGGTTTTGGGAGTTCTGTGGCGGGCTGGCTTATCTAAGTGGAAGAGGCTGCCCAGTTCCGCCGCCAAGAATAGAGCAGAGGCAGGGCCTCTGGGGTGAGTCTGTGCGCACCCAGGGAGCCCCACGTGGCCGAACGGCTCTGTGAAGGCGAGCCGCACTCTCAGGCCCCAGGAGAAGAGAGAGTGACTTGCAGCTTCGCCTCTGCTCTCTGCCGCTGACTCTTTGTCTTCATTCATCTTAGGTCAGCTTCCAGAGGAAGTTGTCGGTGAGAAGTCTCGTTTTGTGTTTGAAGGAACCCCTGTGGGAGGAGGGGTCGGGATGGCGCCAACAGCAGCCGGTGGGACATCTTGCACTCAAGGCGAACTTGGGTGTCGCCCTGACCCGGGGGTCCTGCCTTCGCCCCTCACTGGGTGACAAGATGCCACCTCCGGCCTTGTTGTCCGTGGTTGTGAAATGGCAAACACACTGGCCACCCTTTCTGGGTGACGAGGCGAGGACAGACGGTGTGCAGACATCGGACGCCACAGACCATGACAACACGGATTATTCTTGTCATTTGTGGGAAGAGCCTGTGAGGCCTTGGAAGGTGTCAGGGGCCTGGCAGGACCTTTTGTTCGAGAGGCAAGCGCACGGGCAGGCCGCCGGTGGGATAAAAATAGGAGGGGCCTTGCCTTTGAAGTGCAACGGGCACCCACGCCGCAGACACGACGGTGCCTCCGCCAGCACCGCCGGCTCCTGGCCCACAACACAGCGCTGACCTCCCCTGCCTGCGGCTCTGCGCAGGCCGGAACACAGTCTTCTTTGCGTCCTTGAACCCTCTGCTATAAAATAATAAAAATAACCACATTTCTGGACAGCCAGGAGGACAGAGGTGAAGGGCACTCAGCATGCAGACCTCGGTGGTCCTGTCACCTCAGAAGCAGCGAGAGCAAGAAAATGCACAGAATTTTTACTGCATGCTGCTCCCAGTTCTATGCACTTTCCCTCCTAGTCCTTCCACCAACCCTATATTCCCCATCTGGCAAATAAGAGATACAGAGGCACAGAGATAAGGTCATTGCCCCCGGGTCACACAGAGAGAAGGTGTCTGCACAGGGAAGTGGGAGGACTAAAGCCATAGGTCACAAACTTGTATCTGGGCGATGCATTTAGGTAAAGAAATCACAACAGCAGCTTCCTGTCAAAGTAAAGGTGACATGTGACCTCAGCAGGCCACAACTCCAGGCCCAGGAAAGCAGACAACCCTGTGGACCACACCCTCAGACAGAGCAACAGCATGGCTGCCATCAGGACCCGACCCAATGGTCACCCACCCCCTCCCCCGGCCCCAACCAACCAGGAGAGCCCACGACCCCCAGTCCTTTAGCCCCCAGGGTCAGGGATTTCTCCCCTAAGTAACGCACCCGCTGGAAGCCATCAGGCAGCCAGGTCTTCGAGCATTAGCTCACCTGTGACTCTGGGCACGGCGCCTTTCCCCCCACTAATAAACCCTCATGTTCTCCTGTTTGCATCTGGCTGGGCTTTGGTGAGCGCCGGTGAAGGGGCCGCTTTGGTTTAGTGGCGCAGCGCACGGCACCCGGTGCCACTGTCCACAAGGATGGGGAAAATGCCGCACGAGGGAAAGCACTGGCTCAGTCTCTGTAACTGTTCCCTGTCCCTTACGTTTCCAAGCTAATTAAGTAGACCCTTTGATTAGTATCTTGGGCCCCAGGGAAAATCTGTAACCTACTGTTCTTGGGAAATTTTTAGGATTTATTGCCAAATGTCTCCTTTGTCAAAAACTTGGCCCCAGAGTGATATTTAAAATTAGGAATAGAAAATATAACTTTCCATCTGGGAATGCACTGCAAACTTGTTTTCTTAAGCACAGAGTAGGAAAAATTGTGCTTAATTGCCTTATCGCATTTCTAGTCCAACTGGTAAATTTTTATATTAATGACATCTTTCTTATTGGAAGGAATGTACACAAAATTCATGTATGTCACTTCATTTTGGAGGCACAGGAACACCCTAAAGTAAGTGGGATTGGCAGGACCGTTGCTTGGGAACAGATGAGGGACCCCTGGTGGGGGGTGGGGTGAGTGAGAGCAGAAAATGGATCAAGGTGATGGCAGTTGTCAGGGTGAGCTTTCTAAGGGACACTGGGACACAGTCTTCACCACAGGACGCAGGGCTTCGTGGGGAGGCCTCGGGCCCTCGGACTGTAGCTGTATGAACGTCTATCCTCCACGCTGTGCACCTCAAACCGACCCAACAGAGTGTTGAACGCCAACTGTAATTTAAAAAACTAAACGGGAAAAGAAAAGAATGACCGCACAGGGAACACAGAAGTGGTGTCTCCAGCAGCCCGTGCCTCCCCATGACACGTCAGGAAGGTCACGGGCATCTCCGATTTGTCACATTGGCGCCCCAGCTGTGGCTTCCAGGCCCATGCAGAGAACCAAGATGCTGTGAAAGGAGGAGGAAGAAGGTACCGCTCCGGGCACATGTGTGACGCCACCAACATGCAAGGGGATGCTTCGCGAGGTACTGGGGTGCCTGTCTACTTACCAGGCTTTAAAGTCAGAGACTAACAATTTCTCTTTGCCCTTGGCATTAGCTGCTATCGCAGCTTTTCCTATGAGCTGCGTGCCCACAGGACAGCAACATGTCACTGTCTGGACGTGGCATGTCAGTGCCGTAGCTGACTTGGCCACGTGGGACACCCAGGTATTCAGAGGACCTCACTCCCTGTTCCCCTGACTACTCCTCCTTCCCAACTTCACCTTCACTTTGGCAGGATGATAGGTCGTTGCTGATTATCTCATTGCTAAAAAAATGTTTTTCACTTTCAGGATGGATCCATACAAACACAGAGGTGACTGAACAAAAGCCATGCGCCTTGGCCGCACACACGCATTCAAACCTCACAGCCATTCTGCACAGGCAGGCTTAGGCTGAGAGAAAAGATATTTTCTAGAGAAGTCAAACGTCTAGGTCCCCTAAATACACGTTGGAGGGAAGAGGGGAGCCTCAGTGTGTCTGAACTTCTTAGGCAACTATATGTTACAAACACTACAGAACAAAACCGCGGCGAAGGGCTGGGAAAAGAAAGGTCTAGGAAGGGGGTCCGACCTTCTGGCATCTCTGGGCCGCGCTGGAAGAAGAGTTGTCTCGGGCCACACAGTAAATACACAAACACTAATGAAAAACGATAGTGAATTTACAATTTTGGGTTGGGCCGCAAGTGGCCCACAGGCCTTGGGTTAGACACCCCTGGCTACAGCTTATCCCCGGGGGTCACACCGCGGTGACTGAGGCTGTGCCTTCGGCATGTGCTTTTCCTGGGAAGCATGTGGTCCCCACGTCTTTCACAGGAAGGGCTGAGGGGGGCTCCTGCAAGCTCTCACCGTGGGGCAGGTGGTCCCAGAGGAAACACACCATCCATGTTACAACTAGTCTCAATTCAAGTCAACGTGAACACGCACAATTTTCTTTTTTTTTTTTTTTTTGCAGAAAATGAAGGCTAGCTGAGAAGCGCGGAGTCTGGCGTGTGGGTGTCCCCGTGGCGCACTGATACACTCGAGGCGCTGCTCCGAGGCCAGGTTGGGACTTGAGCATGGTGACAGTGATGTGAGGCAGGACAGGACAGGCGTCTTACAAAACAAAGCACAATGACGACAAAGCAGGCGGAGCAGCCAGAGCCAAGGAAACAACTTCTAAATGGTTCTTTGTGAAAACATTGCTTTCTGTGCAAGCCAGCAATACAGCTGACAACATTGTATCAAATAGAACGGGCATTGCACAGCAAGGGCTGGAGATCCAGTGATTCAGGAGGCATGAGGGGCGGAACATTCTGGAAGCCCTGCCTCACAGCATGGCAAGCCCATTCCCCACTTACACCCTGGGACCTCAGGCCCCTCTGCATCTCAGAACACGTCCTTCTCAGGACGGGCCTGCGTCTCAACAACCGTCGGGCGGCATCCGGCCACACTGAGGACCCTGGACCAGGAGCAAACCCTTCCGGCCACGGCGCCAGGAAGAAAGACCATCCTCCCACCCCTAAGCCCTGCTCTTCCTCTCATTAGGAAAACTATGGGTTTAACTTTAAGATATTTTCCTTTCAAATATCACGGAATTAGAGTGGTAAGGAATAAACAAAGTTTTTTCTTGTCAGACTTTAAACTAACCCTGTTTTTTTTTAAAAGTATTCAACTAAAATATGAGATTGAAGAACCCAAACGTTTTTTAGAAGCTATGCATATGGCCCACTATAAACTCTCAGGAGAGGAGTTTTAGAGACCCCCCGATGGAGCCTGCTGTGCTGCATGAGCCCCTCAAACACCTGCCCCGTTTTAGTGGGCAAAACACCTGAACAGGTGGGCTCAGGTTCCCTGCTTCGTCTGCCACCGTCCCAGCTGGGTGACTTTGGGCAGTTTCCTGAACCTCTCCGAGCTCCTGTTTCCTTACCAGTTAATGTTGCAGTGAGAATTAAACTAAGCACACGTCTGAGAGCCTGTGACATACTTTGTGTCCAGTATACATGGCAAGTCCTTCTCTCTCCTTCCCACAGTGCATGAGGTTTTCTTCAGTTGAACCGGTATTTACTGACTTGTAATTCCACTCATTAGTTCTATTTCTTCTTGTTCATCAGTAGAGACCTCGACCGTCTCATCTGCAAGCATCCCCCTCGCATTCCCCTGGTGGTCCTTTATCCTCCCACTGGGAAGGGCACAACCCTGTGTCTGGAGGTGCAGAGCCACCCCTCTGTTTGAGAAATGAACGTGAGTGGGTGGGAGGTCTGGAAACAGCCCTCCGGCTGGGGTCACCACTGGCCCGCGGCCCCACGCCCCCTGCCCCCTGCCACTCCCCTCATCGCCCCGCACCCTACTGCCCTCGATGCTGAGCAGAAGCACGGGGCTCTTGCCGTGCGCTCAGTAGCTTCTTTTCAGCTTTGCAACTTTTACAAACCGGCTTGTTTTCTTTTTTAAAAGCTAATGAGCATTCCAAGGGCTTTAACATTTTCCTTTGGCCTGGATCCCCGAATAAGAATGCTTCGATTAGTGCCAGAGATTTACGCAGGTCAGTTATGAGGAAGGACATTTTCGATGGGAGATAACAGGCCCTTTGCGCTCCAGCCAGGGAGAGCGACCCGCCCCGAGTTCAGGGACTGGGAGCAGCTCCCCGCCCCCCGCCCGGACAAGACAGGGTCCCTAACCCTCCGCCGGGCGGGAAGGGGAGGGCAATCACGGCGGAAGGCCTCTCTTCTCGACTCTTCCGTTTGAGAAACAGAGGAGAAAGGACGTAGCACTGGATTCCAGAGTCACGAGGCCGCGCGGGCTGCGAATGTCCCGGAGCGAAAGGCGCGAGCTGCCCCCTGCTGGGCGCGGAGAGCAGCGTCCCCGGGCGTCTCCCGCGCCCTCCGCGCAGAGGCCCTGCACGCGGCGCTTGTCGGGTCTCAGTCCCAGTCCCGGCCCCGGCCCCGGTCCCAGTCCCGGCGGGCGGGCGGGCGGGCGACGCCAGGAGCTGGGGAACAGCCACGGGCTCAAAGGCTGCAGCCGCCTTCGGCGTTCCGTGCGTCGGGAAAGCATTTTTCAAAACGTGGCTCACAGTCCATCAGCGTCAGAATCACCGGGGTTTGTGTGACAGAAACGAATCCTGGGCTCCGCCCCGACCTACTAAATGCGCGTTCCCGGCGGCGGGGCCACAGGACCGCCCCCCGCCCCCCGGAACAGGCGCCAGGACCCCGCAGAGCGCGCGCAGGCCGGGGTCTGGGCGGCAGGGAGCCTGCGGCCAGTGGGGGGACGAGCGCAACGGCAAAGCTACCACGAAGCATCCGCGTGATGCCCTGCGCTCGGCTCTCCGCAACAGGGCCGCCGCTCAGAGCGGGCGGTGACACCGTGCGGGCTAGTGCGTCCCCGCGTGGCACTCCGACTGCACGTAGACCCCGCTGGGCTTTGTACAAACTGTTTGGCTTTACCCGGTAAGTGGGCCCGCCCCGGACACACTCTGTGTGACCGGCCAACCAGCCCTCATTGTGGAAGGACCGGTGTGACACTTTTAGCCCTTTATATTAGTAATCCAGCCTATTTCCTGATTTTTAGCTTTCAAGGGCGGTTTTGTGACAGATTTTTTTAAAAATCCATCTGAGGTATGCTGGGAGGAAAGAGAACTAAGGCATATGCGATGCAAGGAAGAGACCTAGTTGTTTTACTTTAAGAAAGTATAAATAAATGTCAGAAAAGGAACACTGAACTAAATCAATTTAATTAGAAATAAAAACGATTTTGGAATCGAGGAAGTTTGCCAGAATATCAGCTTGTTTTGACTTTTTCTCCTCCTCCTGGCCAGCCCTCACTTCTGATTCTGACTCAGAAGGATTCTAGAAGTTCCAGAAAACCCACAAAAATCCCCCCGGGGGTTGACAGGCAGCTGGAATGCTGGGTTCCTCCCTCCTCGGGCCTCTCAGCTTTCGGAATTGCCTCTCCTCCTGGCTGGCCCAGGACTGGGGTTGCTCCCGGCAGACCCCGGTTTCCTGTCTCTGCTTTGAAAACCCATCCTGCTCCTGGGGTGGGGGACTAGTGACTCTGGGGAGGCAGGTTGCTGACCCTTTGTCCTGGGAAGAGGGACGGGAACAGCTGCCTGCTGCGGCCTGAGTCGGGCGGCCTGGGGACACCCTGCCGCCTGCCCCGCTTTCTGCGGGAGAGGCCCGGTGAGGCTTCCCTGTGCCTGCTCTGAGAAAATAGCTAATTTCACAAGCACTTCCCTGGAAGAGCTCCCTTCCCGTTGCCAACGGCACCTCGCTTGGTCTAGTTAGCACCAGTACTTTGGATTACACACAGCTGACGTTAGGTTTCTTCTTTTAAAAAATCCTGAACCAGGGTTTTTAAATCCTGGTCTCATCGTGTCCCAGCAGGCCTGGGACAGCAGGTGAAGACAGAGAAGTTGGCAGCGGGCTGAGCAGCGAGGAATGCGGACTGAGAGAGCTTGAGTGAGGACAAGGCTGGAGAGCAGGGGCAGAGGTCTCGGGGTGCAGACTCCTTACGCCGGCACGCAGCTGCCGCAGACACCCGCTCTCTCTGGGTTGCTGGGCCCCTCCACACGCCTGTCTGTGTGTCTGCGTTTCTCCGGGGAGTCTTTGGGACAGCGGCCGCTGCTGCTGAACGTCCTCACCGTGGCACCCAACGCCGGTGCAGCCAAAGGCTTTCTTTGTGCCGGGCGCCCCTCCAACAGGACGCCTGGGGGCTCCCTGCATCCACAGGACTGCTGAGCACGCCCGGCCCTGTCCCCGCTCCCCAGCCCAGGGGGTCTGGCCCGTCCACGTACCCCAGCGCAAAACCTGCCTCTCAGTGCCTGCAGGGTGTCACCTCGTCACACGGGAATTTCCTTTCAGACACCGTTAACTTCTGCTTCCCCTAAACCCAATCGTGGCTCTCTGTCCTAACTTAAAAAACGGGGGGACATTTTTCGCGTTATCATTACCGAATGTGAGGACTTTCTTTCTCCTTATCACTTGGTGTGACTTCACGAAGCCCTAGTGATATGGTGCAGGTTGGCTGGGGTGGGTCTGAGGCACACGGCCAGGTGCGTCACTGTGTCCTGTAAGCGGTGACCAGCAAGATGTCAGGCGTCCCCTACCACTGATCGAACTAAGCAAAGAGGCCGCCAGAAATACAGACTGCAGTACCCCGCCCCCTTCCGCTTTGTTTGGAAGGGTGTCTCACTTGGGGCCACCCAGCTCCAGGAAGTTCTTGCAACATTACTCACTTTGATGTCGAAGTCTAACCATTTCTGATGCAGGTGCAGTGTGCAGCCTCTGGCGGCCGCAAGCCCTCTCACCTGTGACCTTTGAGTCCCTCGAAGGGGGGTCACCTGGCCTGTGCTCGTAGAGCATCGCCCAGGAGCCCGACTCCAGACAAACCCCTGAACTTGTCTTCACCTCCATTTCCTCATCTATACAGTGGGCAGCAGCGGTCTCTACGCACTGCTCTGGTCACTCCGTGGCAGCTGAGAAAGCCGCCGCCATCAAGGACGTGGAGTGACACCGCATGCGCAGTGGCCCACGCAGCAACCTGTGGCCAGCGGGTCTGACTGTGAGCGAGAGCAGCGGCGCGCTCAGACCCTGCAACGCGACCGCTCCCATCTTCCCTCCGTGACGGGACAGGCAGAGTGTTCAGAACCCACACGCAGAGCCCATCACGCTGACCCCTCAGGAGATGTGGTCACAACGACACTGGGACACAGGCGGAGAGAAAAGACTGGAAGGGCGGCAGTTGTGAAGATGTCCTCATGGAGACCCCATCCCCGGGGCCCAAAGGGCACTAGCTCAGCTGGGGACACGGCAGAGCCCATCAGGGTGGAGTTCGGAGCCCCTTGACTCCTGCAGCTTCATTCTATTTAGAATTCCCTGGTGATCACCGGCTCAGCAGCCAGCGAGCCTCGGCTGATTCCCCGAGTTACACTCCCTCAGGCAGGCATAGAACAGGGCAGGGCGGGGGGGTGCTCTTCCTTCCACACGAGATTGCAGTGGGCTTTACTTTTGCAGGTGGCGTTTCTCCACACGCCCAGCCCATGAGTAACACCTGTTTGCTCTGCATACAGTGAAAGAACTGGGGTGGGGTGTGGCAGGGAAATGCACTCAAAGTCACTGTCCTCTTTGTAATGAAACAGATGCGTCAGCCTTTGTGGGAAATCGTATGACAGTGGGGGTCCCTCCTGATGCCACCTGGCATGGCCAAAGCCATTGAGAAAGCAAGCAGGAGCAGGCTCATGCAGATCTGGGAGCGCACGGTGAGGTCTCGGGGAGCCAGGCCCAGTGGGACTGTGGAGACCCAGGGTGGGTGCTGCACAGAGACATGGGTGCCCCATGTCTAGGGCCCACCCAGCCCCCACTGATGGGCTTAGTGATCGTCGGAGAAGGTGCCTTGTCTACAGACCGGGGACAATCAGCTTCCCTTTCAGGGTGATGCTGAGGAGGGAGGACTCACAAGGCAACTGGTCTCCAAGCCTGTCCAGGCTGAACGTGGGGTCCCCCTGCTGAACACTGAGTGATCTTGGGCAAGTTGGCAGCCTCTCTGTGTCACCTGTGGCCTAGAAACGGGGGGCATGGCACCTACCCTGCAGGACCACCAATGGACAGAGACCGTTGGTACTGGTGACCAGAGGAGGCGGGTCGGTGGGGCGGGGGCAGGGGCGCGGGAGGGGGGGGGCGCGGTGGCTGCAGGCCACCTTCCAGTTACGGTAAGCGAGCCCCGGGGACATGATGGACAGCGTGGCGGCCACGGTGAGCAGGACCCTGTGCTGGGTGTTTGCACGTTGCTGCGGGCAGGTGTCCGTTCTGTGACTCTGTGAGGGTGCGGACGTTGGCTGGACTCACCGTGGGGCCCACTCCACAGCGGACCCAGCACGGAGCCGCTATGGTGCACACCTGAAGTGTCAATGCCGTGTGTCAATTGTACGTCAAGTGAAAAAGAGAGAATTAATGAAAGGTACGTGGCAGGATTCTGGGCCCAGTTTGTGTTCGGTCAGCGTAGCCACCGTCATAGCCTGGACACAGCAGTTACCGCTGTTCCCGGCGCGCAGCACAAACTCGGCGCCGCGCTCCGCCCCCACGTCGTCCGCGCTGGACTCGGGGTCTCCAGGGGCCGGGAACGCATGACCCAACCCGACAACAATGTCACAGACACCCAGAAGTCTACCACACCTCCCGAAGGGAAAGAACAAACGAAACACTTGCTTTTTGCTCTTTACTTGCTCAGTTTTTCCTAGGCTGTGCGTTTCTTTTCAGCTCAGCAGCAATTGCGACCCATCGTTTTTTTTCTTTTTCCCCAGGAACAAACCATGGGTAGTTATCAAGGGCTCAGGCAGGGGGCGCTGTGCGAGGGGGCGTCTCTGTGGCCCACCGGCCGGTCATCCCCGTCTGGGCTCTTCATCACTCTCAGGTGGGGGAGGGAAGGCAGGCTGGGAGGCGGGGCCTCCTGATTATTTCTATTACGGGCCCTGAATGCAGAATTAAAGCACACACCACTCAGATCGGCCTGTCAAGAATGAGGGAAACATTCAGAACCAGAAGGATGGAAACCTGAGAAAGTGGATGCGTCGGTAACACAGACCTATTTAAACTAGGGGCCCAAGTAAGGCCGATTCCCTCTCTTTGTGCCTGAGATGATTAGCGAGCAACCCTCTGCGTCAGGAGTCTGAGGAATGTCGGACAGGACTCGGTGTCAGCGTTTTAGGTTAATTTCTCTACATTCGGTACCTGTGAGCAGTAAGTTCTGTAACTTCTAAGTGCCCAACAGTACATTAGTGCGCAAATACACATACCATGGAACCATTCATTTTTTAAAAATTTCACAAGGAGGGAACAGAGCCTGGCCTCTCAGCCCTTCTGCCTGGGGGTCGGGTCCTGTGGGGGCTGACCAGCCAGCTTGCTGGCCCTTGGCCCACGTGGTGGGAAGTCTAGACCACTCAGTTCTGTGCTTTCCCAGAACGCCTGGTGGTGACTTCAGCAGCACTGAAGTGTTATGTGAGCCTCTGTGTCCCCCAGAGTCCCGGGGTAAGGGGACATGGGACCAGCCGGGTCAGTGTTTCTGGGAATATAATGTTGGCTCTCAGAATTCACATAGTTTTCTCATGAACTTTTTACAATTTTTAAAACAAACTCAACTCCGATTTCAAGAGGGAGCAAGCTCACAGCACAGAGCTCCCCCGGAAGCCGTTAGCAGCCAGCTCTGCAGAAAACAAGCTTCTCGGTGATGTGCACCAGCACCCTCCCTACCGGCCGGCGGCTCCAGGGTGGCCCTGGGCATCCCCAGGTGAGCTGGCAGGTTCTGAGGGTAGAACGCAGCGCAGCCTTCGGTGGGGAAGATGACACCCGGTCAGGAAGAGGATGCTCGGGTGTGGCGGCCACATGTCCCGTGTGCTCAGAAGTTGCCCTGTCAACGTGCCCAAGTCGAGGGTTCAGGTGCCTGTCACAGTGAACTGACCTTCAAGGATCTTTAACCAAGGACTGAGACAGGACAGGGTCCCCAGCCCTGTGGCAGCCTCCCCACTTCAATGCAGACCCCTGGGTTCTGACATCTGAAATGTGATAGGCTGCCCGGCCAGAATTCAGGCTGTGGGAGTAGGCCACCGTCCCCCAAAGCCCACCCACTTCCAGAAGGGGGTCTGCACCCCGAGGACCCGTCCTGGAGCCCTGGCTGCCCCTCGGACCGGCTCTCCTGTGGTCACAGCAAGCTGCTTCCTGTGAGGGTGACATGCGATCTGCGTCATCACTCATGGTCACTCCAGATGTGTTTTAGAGCGTGGACTCTTGCACGCTCCCGAGTGACAGCCCAGATGTGTGTGGTAAAGCCTTTTCCTAAAAATGTGCGGTCGACACCAGCAATGGTCAACACGCAGAACAGCGTGTGTGCTCCTCTCTCAAAACAAGATGTGTCTGCCACTGAGAGAGCTAACAGGACGAATGTCCTAAGGTCCCAGTGGCAGTGCTCAGGTCCCCAGTCTTCCCGCTGGGGCTCGGTTTGTCCTCCAAGACTAGGACGGCGCGGTCCGAGCTCGCCGTGGCCGTCTGGAAGGGGTTCAACTGGCAAAGGGCCTGCAGTCCACCTGCGCACCTGGAGCTCAGCACCTGCATGCGGCCGTTGTGTCGATGACGAGGAGGACCTGACCTCACAGGTGCACTGCCCAGGCCTTCCGCTAACAGCCCAAGGGAAGAGGCGAGGCGCTAAACACACAACCAAAACTGCCCCCTCGAACCTCACAACCCGCCAGCATAGCCCCCCCACCCCGGCCGCCATAGCAAAGCCAACCGCACCCAGGCCGCAAAGGGCACCCCATGGGAGGAGGCTGTGCTCCCGAGCCCCCAGCCCCAAGTCCCCAACCTGTCACGCTGACATCATCGCCCCCTTGAAAGGTGGCACAAGCAGCTCACTCTACAGGTGAGTTCCCAGGGGCCCTGGTCGGGGACAGAAGGCAAAGAAATCTCTCTCTACAGGCAGCAGGCTCAGCCCCGCTTCCCACCACCGCCCGCCCCTCAGGACGAGGTTAGATGCTGTCAGCAACCCAGGGCTGTGTGACTGGAGACGAGACCCATGCTCCCCAGACCAGCTGACGCTGCGGCCACTCTGCCTGGCATGTCTTAGTCACCTCTGGGGAACCGTGGCAGTCCTGTCATGTTCGCTGTCACTAGTCATGACCCCAAAAGTGGCTCTGCTAAGACCACCACCTGCCCAACAGGAAGTGGGCCGCAAACACTTGTCATGCCTGCCAACCACAGGCACAGGCCACCGGACAACTGGGGATACTTCTGGGGCGTCACCCCCTGGGCTACTTCAGACCAATGATCTCAGGCCGCTGCCTTGTGCTCCGTGATCTCTCCTCCAATTCATGCCGTTCTTTAAATGCTATGTGGGGAACGCAAAGGATGAGGAACGATCGCCTTGCATGCCTGACCTCAAGAAGCCTTTTTTGGCTGTTGTATTAGAAAAGAATGCGGAATGCACAGCACTCAACAGACCCCTCTGCGGGGAAGAGGGGACGGAGGTGACGGGGCACAGGACGGGCAGATGCTCCTCCTGCATCCTGTACTCACCTTCTCACTGACTCCCCAGAAAGACCAAGGAGAGACCAGCCGCGCCCTGTGTGTGCAGCCTCTAGGTACACTGCCCACAGGCAGCAGAGACTTTCCAGAGAAAAGGCAGGAGAATCAGCCCCGTGGCCGTGTAGCTGGCTGACTCCTCTCTGTGTGCGACACCCTAGAAGCACGAGGGTGTGCCCGAGAGACCTGCACACTCGTGGAGAGGAGACGCGGGTGCTGGGGAGCAATGTGAGGGAGGCGCAGGTCAGGACAGCTCGCAGACAGAAGGTGTTTTGAATAAAGCACATAGATAGAGAAGAAAGTACCATTTAATAGGAGAGTGGAAAACGCAGC
Source organism: Micronycteris hirsuta (assembly GCA_004026765.1). Taxonomy (NCBI): domain Eukaryota; kingdom Metazoa; phylum Chordata; class Mammalia; order Chiroptera; family Phyllostomidae; genus Micronycteris; species Micronycteris hirsuta. Next base: position 30,090 of record PVJI01008633.1, on the reverse strand, counting down.
CAACCGATAGTGCGGGAACCGAGGAGGCGGGCAGGCTGCGTGAACTCGCGGTGGGTGTTTTCCATGGATGGCCAGGTACAGACTTAAACAGACGAGAGCAAGGTGTCTGGACTCCTGTTGGTAACACGGCTGGGTGGCGGTACGCAGCGCGGTGCTCCAAACCCACAAGGTAACCTTGTCTGAATCCCCCCATCCATCAAAGTGGTAAAGCGAAGTGCACGATCAGAACTGCAAGGAGCGCTGGGCGAGGCCGTTGTCAGAGAGCAGACACACAGGGGAGAGAAAGCAGGGAGGTCCCGTGGACGTGAGGCCAGTCACGCGTGCACTCGCCCTCGGGCCTCCACGCGCCGCTCCTCCCGCTTCACAATCAGCCCAGGGTCGGAATCCTGCCCTTGCCCACCTGTGGTCTTGAGGGAAGGCCACGGCCAAGTGCGCCTGTGTCCACAGCCACCCTGACACCTTCACACCTTCCTCCCCTGCCCCGCACTCTGCCGCCCCCCTCAGCCCAGGGAGCATAGCTGCGCCTCCTGGGAAACGGGAGACGGGATCCCTCAGCCCCCGGAGTCACGGGAGGCGGGGGAATGGCTGGGAGTCCCTGTCTCAGGACATGCAGCCTTCCTGCCCTACCCTGCTTACTTTAAAGCTGTCTCCTGAAATGAGCTCTTGTATGTCAGGCATCTGGCTAGGAGCCAGACACACCCTAGGTGCTCAGTAATGATCAGTACCCCCGCTCTCACCCCCCCGCCCCCCGCCACTAAGCCTGGACATGCGAACAGTCCCCAGGCGCCTGCCTTCTCTGCAGTCACCCAGGTGGCTGAGGCTGACTGACCACAACCGACCCCATCCTCGACAAACTTCTCACCCTTTAACACCAGCAATAACGCACTACTTAAAGCAGAAACAGTCCACGTGTGGCAGGCTCGTGGCTTGGAGCCTGTCACCCGAGCACAGCCGCCCCGGGACAGCGCCGATCATGGCCTGTCTCACGGCTGCCCTGTGAGCCCTCGGTTCCCCGCTCACTTGGCGTCACGGCGCAAGTCTACTTGGAGTGCCCCTGGATTTTTTAAGTGCACGAGAAAGAGAACTGTGGTTGGAGCCCAGCTGAGTTAGGTTTTGAAGCACTGACATTACGCTCTTTGGACCCACACTGGGAGGTGACATCTGAAATTAAGTAAGTGGAGGACTAGCTAGGCAGCCGCAGGGACTCAAGTGACACTGCAAACTACTGGCTTCAAGCAAAGCGGGCACCGGCTTCTGCTGCAGGATCACCCCCCGCGATCGAGGGTTTCCACACCTGCACTGCGACTCCGCTCTTCTTGGCCGAGAACTTGGGCCTCGGTGCCAGAAAAGACGCTGTGGAGGCAGACTCTGGCTTTGGAGAGCTGGGGACGCCCCCGGGCACTGGGGATGCACTGACGGGTGAGGTGGCCTCCGGGAAGAAGGCCGGCTGGGGGCTGCGGGCTGGCACTGAGCTCACGGACGAGGCCTGCCTGCTGGCAGGCGAGCTGGCGCTTACTGCCAGGGGCGGCAGCGCCTGCTTCGTGGCCGGCACTGAGTTGACCTTGGTGGATGACCTGTGGGGGAGGCCAGCCTTTGCGTCTGGAGGCTGGAAAGTGAACAAGGATGCATTTAGCTGATACGGTTGGTGCTTCATGACATCCAGAGCATTGAGGGGTTTCTTGCCCTTTCTCTTGCTGGACTTGGAGGCCTGCGGGGCCGACGGCTGGGACTTGATAGCAGCCAAGGGGTAGGAGGGCGAGTGGATGGGGTTGTAGGCCACGGGAGGTGGTGCTCGGATGTTGGAGGAGTACTTCCAGCCAGCCGGGAGGGACGGGGTGGGGGACTGGGCGCGAGCGGCGTGGGCCTGCACGGTGTCCGAATCCACCACGTACTTCTCCATCCTAGACTGCCTTTTGGCAAAGAGCTGGGCCCCTTTGCCCTGCATTCCGGGAAGCTCGCTGGGCGGCCCCGTTGCACCCACGTGCCCGGCGCCCCCTGCAGGTGCGGGGGCTGCTGGCTTGGCTGTGTTGGCGGTGTAGTTCACACTGGCCACTGCTGCTTGGGGTCCCCTGAAGGGACCAGCTAGGCTGAGGGCACTGGCGGGCCGGGCAGGAGGGTACAACGGCTGGGCTATTTTGGTGGATGATGCAATGGCACCCTGTGACTGGGTGGCCATGGGGAAAGCAGGAGGGTGGGCTGGAGCCAAGCCTGGCGACCAGACTGGAGACACCGGTGTCACCGGCTGGGAGGAGGAGGACTTGACTGCCGGTTTCGGAGCTACGGGAGGGGGCGTCTTCTGCTTGGCCGAGGGGCTCTGCATGAAATTGCAGGCCTCTGCCCCTAAGCTGAGGTAGTCTTCCTCTGGGCCGGAGTCGCCCCCGGGCCCAGTGCCGCGCTTGCCTTCGGAGCTTTGGAGGAGCGACAGGAGTTCGGGGTTCGGGCTGACTTTGGACTCCTTAAATGTGAACATGGGCTTGGCGGTGCCCCTGCGCCTGGCCTCCTGCAGGACTCCCGTCCTCTTGGCGGGTACGGAGACCCTCTCGTCCCGGGAGGCGATGTGCTCTGCGGACCAGGGCGCGGGCTGCGGCCAGGGCGGGGGCTGCACGGGGCCAGCTGTGGGGCTGCTCGCTGCCTGGGCCAGGACTCCCGGGGGTGGCGTGACCGCAGAGTAGGGCGGGGGTGCGGGGAAGTCCACTGTGGGGCTTGTCCAGCTGCAGGGTGGGGAGAAGGCGGCTGCAGGCTGGGTGGTGGACCCCGGGAAGGGCCTGGCCGTCCTGTTCGTAGGGGCCATCCTCAGGGCCTCCGCAGCATAGGGCGCCGCCCCGAAGCCGTTGTGCTGGGGTGCGGGGCCAGGGCCAGGGCTCACCTCGATGTAGCTCCTGCTCGCACAGCTCTGCCGGGTCACCGTGGTCTCCTCCGTCCGTTGGTAAGACGTCCCGGTGCTCAGGCCATCCACCTGCGCACCTGCGCCCACTGTGCCCGCTGCGTCCTCCTTCTGGGCCGCGATCTGGTCCATCCTCTCCCTCCTCTTGGCGAACATGAGGGCCCCCTTGCCCGAGGTGTCAGGCAGCATCTCCATCTTGTCCTCGCGGGTCAGTTTCTTCTCAACGTCCCCAAGCACAGAATCCCAGCTGAAAGTCACGACGTGGGCACTGTCCTCTTCGCTGTCCGACAGCAGCTCCTCGTCCCCGTCCGACTCGCTGGCGCCCAGCAGCGCTTCCTCACCGGGGCTGTCGCTGTGGCCGTCCCACGAGTCCCCCGCCGCCTCCTGTTGCCGGAGCTCCCCTGTCCCGTAGCTGATGAGCGTGAATTTCCTGGCCCGCCGCCGCAGCTTCTTAAACATCAACACGCCCCTGGAGTGGGGGCTGGGCGGGGCCGTCAGCAGCAGCGCGATGCTCCGGCATCGGGACTTGGCCTCCTTCACCTGCTTCTCGGAGAGACTCTCGCTCCTCCGGAGCCCTGGGTGGGGGAAGGACAGGACCACACTGAGCTGCAGGGCAAGGCCAGCTCCAGGGACGCCACTCCCACCGGGAAGACCCTCTCGCTCCCGGTCAGCCTGCGCTCCCACCAGGACCCCTGCGAAGCCACATGCGCCAGCTGTGCTTGTGAAAAGACACGCTCCTGAGTGCTGGGTGGCACACCTGTCTCGTCCTCTGCCTCTGGGTGGCCCTGCTTCCACAGGGAGTGGTGCCTGGCAACCTCAGTCGCGAGGGTGCAACCAGAACTGAAAGGGAGACCATTTAAGGACAATGTTCTCTGGAAAACAAGTGAAGACACACCTTTGTACTTCCACATTTAAAACTCACATGTCAATATACAGCTATTTCCAAGAAGTTTTAAAACGTTGGGGTGGGGGAGGGGCAAGCATGTTATTTAGCTTTGTTTTAGCATAATGACTTTAAATACTCAAGTTTTCTTCTGTTGTTTTTTTTTTTTCCTGACTTTGTCTCCCCTCCAAAGTCTTTCCATTTATGGAGAGTGAATTCGTAGAAGTTCAGGAAACTAAACGAACAATGACTGGCAGACTGAGTCATGACTAATAATAATTCGGGACAGTAGATGGTTGAGAACCCAAGGAACCTGAGTGGCAGCGGTGTCTGGATAACTCCACAGGGTGCTGCCATTTCGGAAATATGATGCTACTCAGGGGCAGCGAGAACGACTGTAAATCTTGGCGAAACTTAAACATTATACGACTAGGGACCCTTTTAACTGTGGGTAAGAGCTGACCTCAAAATGAAAACATTTAAAACGAGTGCTTGACAGTTTTACAATCAAAATTTAAATTTAAAATGTTACCATTATTGTTATAAGAAACCGAGAGCAAGGTGACATGCGGCATCAGCAGATTCTGGTCCTGCTCAGTGAGAACAAGCGTGGCTCTCAGATGAGTTTTGAACTCCAAAGAGTTAAGTGGAAATTTCAGAAGAAGCTTTTGAATATTTTACGATTGAAAATCCACTCCTTTTGTTCTACAAATTCCGACTTAATGATTACTTTTTTAAGAGTAGGACCATAGTGACTAGTTTTATAACAACGTCACAGACGTTCACTGGCAGTGGCATTTCGTTAAGAGAAAGTGATAAAGGGTGCAGCCACCCCCACACGCGCTCTCTTCCTGATGTGCGACACACTTGCTACAGAACTGAGGGCCACCGTCGCACACTTGCCGCGACAGCACTGCCGACGTGCCTGGCATGGGAATCCGCCCTCACACACTTGTGAAGTCTGCACACGGGAGGCTGCCTGCAGATGCTCGGGGCAGAGGGAGTGATGGCCGGCACTTGCCAGCACAGCTGCGCGTGGCTGTGCTAAAAATACGCTCTGGAAGGATGACCACAGGTTAGGAGACTCAGTTTACTGCTCTGAACAACCACGGTCATTACCGCTGTGTGTCATTCAGACGCCTGAGTGCCTTTGCCCGTCTGCCTCTACTTCCTCCAATGACATTCCAAAATGCGTGGGGAAAAAAGAAAGAAAATAACAAAAACCATGAAACCTAGCTGCCATTCTTATCCTCACTCTTCTTCCCCTCATCTCTCCCCTGGTAAAACAGATCCCGGGGAAGAGCCTCGGGTTCAGGCGCGTTTTCTGCGTGGGGACATTTCAATGCCTCCGCGGGGCCCTGGAGACGGGCTCGGGTGTCCAGAGGCAGGTGAAAGTCTCTGCAGCACGGCGAGGACTTGCAACACGGGCAGGATCATGTAGCTGCCGGGACGCCACATGCCCTTGTCCGTCAACTCGGTTCTGCAGGCATCATCACGCTGCACAGCGGTCGGGCTCACAACGAGGGTCTGCTGAGCGTCAGCGGGAGCCTGCACTTCACAGACTCCTCTGGGCAGCATCTGACACTGAAACTCAGAGCCCACATTCCTTCAAATACTCCCTTATGCTGCTTTAACACAAAATATGACAACCTTCTGAGACTTATCAAAAAGGCAACAGTAGCAATGCCGTTGTCTTTACCACTGCCTCTGCCTTGGGGATATAAGACTGGGAACTCTATCACAAAGTGCCAACTTGCTGCTTCCAATTCAGAAATTGGTATCGCCCCCAATTTCACGTTTGTTATTTTGTGCGTTAAATTTTTTTAAAGAGCTGATGAAAGACACAAGAAGAAATCTACTGCAGAAAGAGCCAAGCAGGAGTGGCAGCAGCGGCGGCAGCAGGACGCCCAGGCCCCCAGCCCCTCGCGGCCCCCGCAGAACTCACGTGCGTGGCGTGCCCTGTGCTTGTGAGGTCTGCTGTGATCCCTGCCGCAGCGCGGCTCTTCCCCCGGCTCCGTGCCTTCTGACGAGACGGCAAAGGCTACCAGAGAAGGAGGTGCTTCTGACTGCCCTCCTTCCCCCGGGGAGTCCACACCCCCTGCTGCTGCCGGCGGCAGCCTGCACCCTTCCGTCTGCTGCCTGTCAGCACAGTCGAAGATCACTTCCACTCGGGGCAGCCCCGCGTCCCCCGCCTCCCTCCCCTGGGTCACTCGCAGCTCCTGGCCGCTGCGGATCTGGATGATCTTGCTGGACCTCAGAGGAGGGGCCCCTTTCTCCCTGGAGGGGACTGAGTTTATGTGGGCAATCCCGCCGCAGTCCAAGTTGGAGTCTGGGTCAGGACCCGTTGAGGCTTCCGCTCCCAGGAGAGCCACCACAGGGACGCCCATGCCTGTGCACTCCTCCTGGGACAGGGACAGCTGTAGCTCAACCACAGCGCCTGGCCGGACCAGCTCCTCCGCGGAGTGTCCTTTTGGGGCAGCCGGCAGGTGGGGAGTCTCAGGGCAGCTCAGGCCTGTTTCTTCTTTTCTGTTCCTAGGAAGAGCAGGACCACGTCCTTGGTCCTCGGCGAGGGGGACTCCACTCTTGATGGGGACAATGCGGGGCTCCCTGTCCTGGCTCAGTGGTGCCGGTTGGATCTGCAGGGTGCTGCTTTCCACGTACCCCTCCTGGGGAGGATGCTGCTGGGTTCTGGTTTCAGTTTCAGGGGTCAGGGTCTCGCTTATCCCACTGGAAGCTCTGCACATAGAAAAACCATTCCAGACAGTTACCTCGGGGCGCCGCACCTGCCCCAGCCTTCCCTGACACCCTCCCGGCGGCTGGCACGAGGCACGGCCCCGGGGCTGCCCACTAAGTGTGGCCACAGCATATCTGAAGACCCAAGGGGAACAGGTTTCTCAGGTTATTTAAAGATCTTCTAGATAACTTTTTCTTTAAAGCCACGTAAAAATGCTTACAAGAGATGATAAAACCTAAATCCATCCTAAATTCAGCTTTTATGTTTTTAAAAGGACAGGTTATGGCTACATGGATGCTCTTTATCTGTAACTACTTGGTTGTTTCCAAAAACCTGTGTTTGTTAAAATATGACAAAGCATTTCACTGTCTTGCTGATCGAGTTTAGGTCTGGACACTGTAAAGTCATAGGAACCCATCCCACAGCCTCAGAGCAGTGTTAATAAACAGACAATTCCAGTAATCCTGCTAGAGGCTGGCCTTCTGGAGAGGAATGAAACGCAGGCCATTCTGTGAGCTCCGGTGGGTGTGCTTCGTAACCCGCGGCGCCCAGCCCGGCAGCCTGGTGTCAGAGAGCCCCTCCCGTGCTCCTGCAGCACCGCATCGTGGGGTGTCGGTGCCACGAGCCGTGTCTGCTTCTCCCCCACGAACCCGTCCCTCAGAGCACTGTCCTCGGAGGACCTCTGCCTCGCAGCTGAGGAGCCCAGGTCTCCCCGCTCTGTCACAGTGCCTCGATTTTGACCTTAACGTTCCCATTGGGGTTTGCAAATTCGGGTCTGCAAGGAGCAATGTCGATTTCGGGGTTAAACAGCTTGCGCCAAAACTCTAAATTAAACCCTTCCTGCTTTCAGGAGGGACATGTCCTCACCCCACAGCTGTCGCCGAGGCCTTCGGGCCTCACTTTCGTAAGGTTTCTTTTTCGTTGTCTTTTGTTTTCTTTAAGGAGCAGCAGGGTCTCTCTGCCCACCTGTCCCTCCCTCAGAATGTGTCGCCCGGACTAATGTAGGGTCATCCCTTGAAGGGACCAGGTCCCCCCTCATGTCAACTCAAGAGCATTTACCTTAGAACTTCTGTGGCCATACAATTTCAGACTCATAACTTTGCTTTTGACTACATTTAGCAAAACAAAACTAAATCAAAATCAAATGAAATGCAGCTTTCTCTAAGCATGTAATCTGCAAAGCTTCCTGGTAATACAAAAGGAAAAGTATAATATAGTACTTTAAAGACACCAGGACAGCACATCAGATCTTTCTCACGTCGGAGGCAGGGCGTTGCGTGTGGGAAGGCCTCGGGGGGAACCAGACCGAGCCACTCCGCATCCTGCCAGCCACCACCGAGGACACAGGGCCAAGTGCCGGAGTCCACGCCAGCCTCAGAGACGGCACACGGGTGACCTGTTCGGGAAAATGCTCACGCTTCCTGGTGGCTGAAGTTAAGTGGATGCGCATGGATAAAGCCACAAAAGCCCTGGAGTGAAAGCTTTGTACCTTAAAATGCTCATTCCAATTCAGTCCAATAGGTGCTTAGTTCCACAACCTACGGGCCATGTGTAGGGAAGCGAGATTTGACACCTCAGCCTGTGCCTCTCTGGCAGGAGGAGGATTTTATTTTTGAGAAAGAAAAGACTGAGGAAGAACCTTGGAAGAACTGAGACAGGACGTCGTTCCCAGAACAGAGCTATCAGCAGAGAGGGCTCCAAAGGTCAGGCATGAGGCGCTGGGGGGAGGGGGGAGTGGCCATGGAGCCCAGAGCCCAGGCTCCTCCCTGTATCCCTGCCTCCTTCTGGCCCAGCAACACTGGTTTGCCAAACGGTCGCTCCTGCCTCCCCCTGCAGCCCCATTTCTGCGGCCCAGCACACGGCCCGCCCCACCCTAGGCACTGCTGATCCTCCTGACCCTCGTACACACACACATCGATAAATGTGGCTGCTTTTCCTGTTCATCTGTCTCATGTCAATATCATTCTTAGACCAGCCGGAAGAACCTAGAAGGGCAGAGAAAAATTTCCTTCTCCCCAATACATACTTATGTACTTTAAAAATATCTTGTTTTAATGTAATTGAAGGTAATAGAGGCCTAATGATACAGAAGTGTTTTAAGAGCGCCTGACCTAGCTCTCCGTGGGCAGCTGCCCGGGGAGGCAAGCCGCTCGTCCCTCAGTGGGAGAGGGACTTAATGCCAGGAGACCACGCCCAGGTACCAGCGTGGTGGTGACGATGGGCATGGGGATGGGGATGGTGTGCTGACTGCCTTTGGGTAGGTGCTAATTGGAGATTCTGCTTTCAATGTCATCAGTTATTTATTTGGTAAAGCAAAAATACGGAAGAGAAAATGACAGTAATCACAAGTGCATGTGTCAGAAGCAGCAGAGAACCAGCCTGTCGTTCCTGACAGTGAGCGAGCCCCTCACACTCAGCTTTAGCCGACCACCCCACCCAGCTTTCCCAGGGACAGCCCTCGGCTGACCAGGAACGAGGAGGGGTGTCCCGCCCACGCTGTGTCCTGAGAACCAGCCTGGGCAGCTCACATGACCCTGAAGGGGGAGCAGGTTAGGGAGGGGGTTTCCCATTTGGCTGCGATCAGACCTTTCCGAAGGTGGGCGTGCTCCCACCGGTCAGGGCTGCGCTGCCCGGCTCACTGTGAGCGCACGGCACCCTTCCTGGTAGCAAGTGGCAGCCCCATAAATGAGCAGGGTCCCGAGGGCACAGATGCCGGGCTTGATGAGTAAATATCTGGATGGGAGATGCTACAAATACAGCTGATTTCGTTTATTTTTACAGGATTCTGGCCATGGAGAGGCCGTGTTCGTGGAGAAACGGAATCGTACTGAGTAACTATAGGGGGCGGTGCTGTGGGCTGGGTCCCTGCAGAGTTGGGTGAACCCTGGAGGGCTTGCGGGTTCTGTGAGAGGACCCCCCCTCCCCTGCACCCCCATGCCTTCCTGCCTGGAGACCTTACGCTGCGCCAGCCAGGGCCCTGCAAGGCTGCGGGGGCTGGACTGTGCTTTGCACGCAGTGGAAACGCGGACACTGGCAGGTTCTTGTGACTGCCCGTGTTACTGGCTTTTGTTTTTACGTTTACACTTCTGCGTTTTTAAGCAGTGAGTGCGGTGGGTGGATTTGGGGAGATCAGATTGCAAAGTGATTTGCAAGGGTGGTCGAAAAACTTGACTCTGACCGCTCCTCTTGTCCAGACCCCAGTGCTGGCTTTCCCGGGGGCCCTGGCCAGCAGGAACCTGGCTGCTTTTCAGGTTTTTTGTTGTTGTTCTTTGCCTTCTCCTGGGCATTTTTTTCTATTAAAAAATTAGTGTATAGTGTAATGGTTTAACATTTAAATGTTTTAAATTCATCTGTGAATAGGGAAATTAAAAGTTACTGATCCTGACCCACCACAAACCTCGACCTGGAAGGATTCAATTATGTTCAACAGGCTGAGCTTTCTAGGAAACTAGTTGTAAATAACTTAATATTTTCAAGGAAGTTCTTGAAACAAAGATTTCCAAGTTAATTTCCAATCAACCAGGAAAAGCAGTGGGTTAAAACTGCCCCTTTTCCAACACGGAGGTGTTTCCGTGCAGCTATACCGACCGTCCCCATTGCACCTGGTTCCCCCGCCTTTCCTACGTGGCCTCCAGAGGAAGCAGACGCCCCACCCCCACCCGCACCCCGTACCGTTTGATGAGCAGGTGCAGCGAGTCCGCGACGCTCTCCATGAGCTCGACGACCTGCGGGTGGGAGAGGCCGGTACAGGGCCGGCCGTTGATGGAGACCACTTCATCGCCCTCGCGCAGTCCGGACCCCGATGCTTTGCTTTGGCTTCGGATCTGAGGGGAGCGAGAGGAAGGCAACGATCACCATCCTGGCACTTGTCAACGCTGCGCCACCATCCCGAAGAACCTGCGTTTGGGAGAGGCAGGTGCATCTACAAGCCACAACATCAGCGCTGATTCTGTGTCCGCCTGTTCACCCGTGAGACCATCTTAAACATGCCCCCAACACATAGTGCAGCATCTACGCTGTCCACACTGAATTCACACCCTTGCACATAGGCAGGAAAGAGAGGAAGTCTATTCTAGAGGGGTGATCGCACAGGAAGGACAGACTCGAGAGGAATGGGAAGGCGTGTTCAAAGCGAGTCCCCACTGAAAACACTATAAAAACACTGTTGTCACGCTGTGCGGGCTGACCCCGGTGCAGAGCGAAGTCTCCCGAGTAAACTGCGAGCCCGTCACGCAGCGAAGGCGGGTGGGCACCAGCCGTAGGACGGCGAGGCAGGCAGCAGCCTGTCTGTCCAAGGCCGTCTTCCCAGCACAGCGGGAGACGCCCTCCGAGCAGCTTCCTGGGTTGGCAGAGCGAGATGAGGACGCAGTATTTGGGAGCTCAGGGAGCCCCCAGACAAACAGAGCTGTCACCCCAGCATGTGCCGTGGGCGGGAAAGGGCAGTGTGTCCCTCTGCCAGGCAGCTGGAGCCAGGCACAGCGACCAGGTCCTCAAGAGTGTCATGTTGGGAGTTGTCAGCTGTCCTTGTGCACATGCGCTGAGGCTGGCAGGCAGAGCCGAGTGCCCCCTCCACTCGTCTGAGCGGCAGGGAGTACTTTCCCTCGAGAGCCTGCTCCCTGACCACGTGAGTCTTTCCTCTGCCCCCTGAGCACGCGAGGCTTTCCTCTGCCCCCTGGGCACGCGAGGCTTTCCTCTGCTCCCTGACCATGGCAAGGCTTTCCTCACCACCAAGTTCACCTGACGGTCTCGTCTCTCCCCGTCTTTAATAGGGCTGCTAACCCCACGGAGACCGCAGGCCAGGGTCCCCTAGGCACAAACACGGCCCTCACAGTTACCAGTGGCGCCAATATGGTTCTGCTCACAGGTATCCCAGGAAGAATAAACATTTGTTAGCGTACGAAAGGCCTTTCCTATATATTGTATATTATTATATATTGTTGTCACTGGTATAATTATGCACTAGGCACATAAGTAAAAATTCGTAACTCCTGAAAATATTCTTTTTTAAAAAAAACATTTACTGGTGTTAGAGAGAGAGTGGAAAGGAGAAAGAGATGGAGAAACACCAACTGGTGGGTCTGCTTCCTGATGCCATCACTGGCTGGCTGCTCTGCGCGCCTGCCCAGGGGCGAAGCCGCAGCCGCCATGTATCAGGATGACGCTGATGGAGTCAACCAACGGAGCTACCTGGCCATGGCTTGAAAATGTTCTTGGTTGTGAAAATGAGAGTAAGTCTGCACATTAAAACCACCAGTGGTGACAAGGCTCCTGTGAATTTATCATCCAGTCACGTCCGACTGAGGCCATCCATGGTGGTCCCTAAACTGCCCATCCTCGGGGAGAGAATGCCAGCCCCGAAGGCAGAGGCCTGGGGTGGGGTGTGCGGCCCGTGGTGCACCGGCTCTCTGAACTCGGACAGGTCACACTGCGCCTGGCGCTGCAGCGGCCCATAGCGTGGAGCAGAGCTGACGGTTGGGGCCTCTCCTGGCGGCTGGCGTGGGCTGGAGACAGAAGGCGGGGGCGCCACGGTGCACAGCCAGCTCTCGGATGCGCTCTGTGGGGGCAGTGGGGCAATGTGGGGCTCCCCCCACACACGAGAGGGACATGCCAGGTGAAGAGAAAGGGGGCCAAATGTTGGTCCTTTGTCACAAGACACTTGAACACATCTGGATTTATTTTCAGTTTTTATCCAGATATTGGGCATTATTTCACCACAGGGAGGATGATGTTTTATCTGTCCTTTCCTCAGCATGCATACACTTGACAACTGAAAGGCAGAGGAGACAGGCCCATGTATGATGTTTCCCTGCAAAAATAATGATACAACCACGAGGTCTGTCCAGAAAAAGCCCAGCCATTGTTAATATAACAAGAATGGCTTGTGTGACAGCGATGTGACCTGGCAGCCAAGGAGAGTGGGCTGGAGTGCACCTGCGTGAACAATGATGACTTCAGTATACTAGTCAGTGGGGGTGGTAGACTCCACTGAGTGAGCACGTGCACTGTGTGGCTGTCACATTCAAAATGACTGAGTAGAGCAATTAGTCTGCATCAAATTCAGAAGGCCGCAGCTATGGGCAACTGGTGATTGGCAGCTTCATAATGACAACATGCCCTCTCATGCATCACGTCTTCTACAGTTTTTCGTGAAACATCAAATCATCCAGGTGACTCAGCCCCTCTACAGCCCAGATTTGACACCCTGCAACTTCTGGCATTCCCCAAAACTAAATTCACCTTTGAAAGGGCAGAGATTTCAGACCATCGATGAGACTGAGGAAAACATGACGGGGCAGCTGATGGAGACTGGGTGAACTGTGTGAGGTCCCAAGGTGCCTACCCTGAAGGGGACTGAAGGAGGTGCAGGTGTGGCCACAGGAGGACCTGTACTTGGGGACCTGTGCGTGGCCCCAGCCTCTCTACATCACTCGGGCTTCCAGCTTGTGGATGCAGCTCTTGGGGACATTCATTCTGGACACAGCAGGGCCACTGGCAGCTTGGCGATTCCTGGTCATGGCTAAGAGGGACACCTGAGATCCAGCACTGGCCAGGGGCATACTGACTGTGGCCACCGATGGCGCCAGTCCCCCAGGCAGCCAGGGGTGCATGTTGCCCGAGGTCCCCACCATGACCCCGCCTTTCCAGAGCTGACAGACACTCCCTAGCACTCACCAAGTCCCCTTCTGACCAAAGTAACGACAGGGGTTTCTGTGTCCTGCCAATGCGCCCGGACCGAGACTGAGTGATGGGACCACGGGCAAGCACAGGCGGGAAACGAGGGGGCAGCTATGTCCCAGACACAGACCAGAGGAGCAGGCAGATTCAGGTCCTTCAGGCCAGATGGGGGCAGAGTGGGACCAACGCCTGGTGAGAGGGGTGGGGTCCTCATCTGCAAGGGCGAAGGCTAGGCCCAGGGAGGAGACACGCAAGGAAGATGAAGGAAGTTCAAGAATATGATTGTTGAAAACAGACTAGGAACCAGTCGACAGAATAAAAGCTTGTGAGGAACTCACATGGAATGAGGGAAGATGATTACCCTCATGCACAGCTGTCAAGAAGGAGAGCAGATGACTCCAGAAAGGAGGCGAGGCTTTTGTCATGAAAGCATTGCTAAGTGCGGGAAGGAACAGATGCGGGTGCCACTTCACAGACGGCCTGGACGGGGGAATGGCTTCCACAGCGCAACCCAACCGGGCCACTGGGCCTGTACAGGCAGACATGGGATTTTCGGGCACTCCCCTCTCAGGACCTCCATTCAAGCTCAGGAGGCTGCTGCCACGCTGAGTTTGGGTTGAAGACTGAACATTTCTGCTCTGGCCACAAGAACACACCCAGACACCAGGCGGAAGTCTTCCTTTTGGGTGACTGTCTTTATCCTTAGGGACCAAGTCGCCATAAAAGTAGAAAGCATTCCTGGTAGCAACTCTGGAACGCTTCCCGGAGGGAAGAACTGACTTGGACGGGGCTCGGCCAGACCCACGCCCGCGTCCTTAGGAATGAGCGTGCTGACGGGTCCCGCAGGCAGAAATGTGCCTCGACGCAGTTGCCTGCCACGGGCTGTTACAAAGCAGGCACCGTGAGGCCGGGCGAGCAAGTTCAAATATGGAATGGTATTCTCTGCTCGCTGTCCTTCCTGGGAACGCGAGCGCACAGCGCCTGCAGAAGGGCCCGGGCGGCCGGAGCCCGGGAACTGTGCCGGGAGGGCTGCACAAGGCTTCTGAACGACAGGCAGGTTCTCTTTATAAACATTTAGACAGGACACGAAAAAAAATTCTTTTAAAAGAACTCATTAAAAACACATGTACAGTCGAAAAGATTACACAAATACTATCACTGCTCTGAAAATGAGGATGTTCCAATGCCGTCTTGTTCGGACGGGAAGGGGCAGACACGGTGCGACAGCTGAAGACGCTGACGTGGAAAACCTGTGACCGAATTTCATCCCCGAGCAGGTCATGCGGACAAACAACGAGCTCTAGAAAAACATTTGTGCCACTTCCAGCCACACGCAAGGCTCCAGGTGCCACGTGACAATACCTGGGCCAAATGCATGGTGCAAACATACCGGCACTTTCGAACTCTGGCTTACCTCGCCAATGACCTTCATTCTCTGGCTGGTCGCAAAACTGAACATGCCAAAGACAGGGGGGTTTCCATTAATTCTTGATTTCCATGTGAAACCAAATACAGTGGCATTTCAATTTCCTCTCTGTTATTACATAACCCTGAAGCCAAGCAACGGAATTACCAAGGGCTTGTTTCGTACGGAAACTGATCTCCACGTTAATTAAATTAGCCGTGCAGAACACGGCGTCTTCTGGTACTCGCAGGAAATGGAGAAGTCACATGAAGGATAAATATATTAGAGTACCATAATGAAGGAGTATATAAGCATTTGATATCACTCGAGCAAACTACACAATAACCTATAGAAATTATACTTTTAAAGGGCAAAAAAATTATTGAGACACGGACTTTCTTACTTTTACAAACAGTTTGTAAAAGACCATTCAAGTAGCACTGAGTCTGCTCTCCTTCTGAAAGAACGTGGCTCCTCGTTCAAGGGAAAGCTGCCCACAGAATCTGCCAGATGTATCTGCTGTAAAAATAAAACATTCCAAGGATCGTAAAGAAAATAAAAAGGAAACAACCAGCATGTTCCTTTAGGGATTATCTGAACTTCACCCCCACCCCCAATATGCAGCTACCAGGGCTGCTCACTGCTCCATACCAGTTTCTCCTTTGACCTTGACAGTTTGAAATCCTGTTAGAACCTGGGGGCTTGGTGGACGGCAAAGGTCAGCCACCCACCTGACTCGTGGGTGAACAGGGGCATGTCCAGGTAAGGAACACGCGATGGTGCTGTCTCTGTCTTGGTGTCTGTGCTTTGTCTGCAGCCGGAGCTTAAATACATGGATGTGCGCTTCACGTAAAGGACCGCGTCCTCTCCCCGGCGTGCAGGTTGGGGAGTGCTCGCCTTTGTCTCATCCTGTGTTGCTTCCCGGTCAGCTGATCCACCCTCCCCTTAACCGTACAGAGGGGTTTCCCCTCACTACACAGGTTAACAACACCCCCTCCAGCGCATGAGGTCAAGGAGGAAATAAAGGACCACCACTCAACGGTAGTGACTTCTGACCTCTTGACCAGGGCGCATGAGGGCAGAGCCAGTGAGGACTCAGACCCTCCAGCGGGCGGCACAATGACAGTCCCAGGCCCTCCCCTGGGTTGCAACGTGGGGACCCACCGACTGGGGCCCCCGGGGGTGACATCGGAGTGCTGTGCTCAGAGACTTGCTGGGCTGAAGTCTCAGCAGCGGTGGGGGGAGGGGCAGGGAGGGAGGAGAGCTCTGAAAAGTGGCACTCCTGTGTTCACTTGTCCAGCCTGCTGCTCTTTGCTTCCCCTCCCCCCTCCACCACCGTCCCCTTTCCCCTGGAACCCAGCCCTGGCAACTCCGGTGGCGATGAGGTCACCGGCCCCAGAATACGGCCCTGGCATGGAGGCAGTGGCATCGCTGTTCAGCTGGCACTTCTGCCCCA
Source organism: Micronycteris hirsuta (assembly GCA_004026765.1). NCBI lineage: Eukaryota > Metazoa > Chordata > Mammalia > Chiroptera > Phyllostomidae > Micronycteris > Micronycteris hirsuta. The sequence goes on along the minus strand of PVJI01008633.1, from coordinate 14,053 downwards.
CCCCACAGCTCCCACAGGGGAGCCGGGCCAGGAGAGCAGCTGTGAGTCTGGCTGTTGGACTGAGTGGGGCGGTGACCCCGGGTTGCATCCCATGTGTGTGTCTCCACCGTCTTCTGTTCTATACGCAGCCCAGCAAGTGCCCTCTGCTCCCACGGGCCACCGGGGCGAGGGGGTAGTGGCACGGTCCTAACTCTGGGGCGTTCACTCAAGAGCCAGTCCTAGACATGACAAGCAAAGAGAGGTTGAACTAGGAACGCCCTTCTCTGACGTCCTTTCTTCTAGACCCTGTGGGTTTTGGTCTCTTGTTCCTTGTCGCCTCATTATGTCACCAAACCTTGCCACCTGGACAGAGAGATGGGAGGGGTTCCTCCAGCTCTCATCACACTGCGGGTGCCACGCTGGTCCCCGGGTGACCGTACTCTGAAGCTCCTTGCTGGCTCCAGAGCCCTTTCCCCGCCAGCTCCTCCGGAGGAAGGAATCTTCTGGGGCCAGAATGCGGTGGTGTTGAACACCTCTGCTTCAAGCCCTCCAGCAAATCCCAGGCAACGGCCAGAGCCGAGAGATGGTCATAAACTGCAGAAAACTTCTCTCTCTGGAATCCACCCTGCGTCCTGAGGGTCCACCTGTCTGTGAGCACGGCCCTGCCCCCAGAGCCCAGAGCAAATGGGCTCCCCTGAGGCCTGTCCCCCGATCACCCCGCCTTTCCCGCCACACAGAGATATTCAGGCTAAGTGCTCACTACAAGTCCAGCACTTTATAACTTATGTTTGAATGATCAGAAACCACATTATCTTTACTCCTAAACTGTGTCTTCACGGAAACAGGAACTCATTTTAACCTCTTGTTACCCAATGTGGTAATGCGGTTGTACCAATAACCCCGCTGCACCACTGGTCACACACACACTGCTTCCAGCCCTCACTGCAGCCCGGGGGCAAGGCATCTGTGCCCATTTTGCAGAGGAAGGAACTGATGGGACCCGGCTCACCCGAGGTCACGCTCTCAGGAAGCAACCAGCATCTCACTGAACCACAATCTGTCTTCCTACAAAACTCTGCTATGTGTTGGGGGCGGGAGAGGGAAGGAAAGCGAAAGCTCTCGGGCTCTGACCCCCTTGTCGGAGGAGCGGTCACAGACTGCTGGGGCTGCAGAGCTGTGAGAGAAGGAGCGAACGGAGCGCATCCCACCCTCTGCTCCCTGTGTGGGGAGAGCGGAGACTCGAGCAGCTGGGACCCCCGGTCAAGGTCGTGGGCCAAGGGCCTGGCTCCAGGATCCGGATCCCCCACCCAGAGTGCTTCCTCTGCAGGATGGAAATTTCAAAGAGGACACCAACCTACAGACACACGAGCTTGTTTGCCTGTTTAAACTTCTGTTTTCTAAAGTCCCCTGGTGGCCAAGAAGCAAGAATTAGAATTTCTAGAAGTTTTCTTGAACAATTGCCTCATCTCCATACACAGAGGCTAATATCTAAAATACGCAAGGTAACGTGATTATCTTTTGTTGGGCCACCAAAAAAGGGAAGGAATATCTTATTTTAAAAGGGACTTCCCACTTAGCGGCCGCAGCGGCACGAACCAGGCCTGCCGCATCCGCGAGCAGCCTGCCAAGCTCATACCTTGAGCAGCACAGAGGCGGCCGAGTTTAGAGCGTGACCAAGCCAGCGAGGGTGGGTGCTGAGATGCATGTGTGTATTTAGGGCCAAGTTCGGGGCCTTCTGATTTTCCCTAATTAACTGACATCCACATCAGATAAGAATGTGTCTAGCAAGCACAGCCAGTTAACCCAGTCCCAGGTGACTCCCAAGTCTCCCAGGCAGAGCCATGTCAGGCCCGCCCCTCCCCCTCCCCCAGCGGCAGCCCAGCCCTGCAGCAGGCCTTGGAGACCGGGATGGGGCAGCAGGAGCTTTCAGATTACTTTAGATGGACAGGCTGAGTCGGCCAGAGCAGCCTGCTGGGCGACTTCACCGCTCTAAGGAAGAATGTATCTTTCCGAGGGGTTGTCCAGAAATGGAAATCAGGAGAGCGCAGGACACAGTGCTCATAAAAGTACTGCCCAGAGGAGCAGGTGACCAGACTGAGGGCGCGACCTGCACGGAACAGGTGCCCCCCACTGCGTGGTGGGTCCCCGCAGCCAACGTCCGGCTCACATACACCGCTCCGGTCCCACATGAGGACCTGGCTTCCTATGGCCTCCCGGGTTCTCAGGGTGTCGGCATGGGTCACAGGACACAGCAGTGCTCAGTGCTCTCACTGGTGGGTTTCCTCCTCTCTCTACAGGGAGAACCCCGACTTCCATCCGCCCATGTCTGTCTCTGGGGAACAGGCTCCTAGGCCCGGACGGGGTTCCCACTTGAGCGGCGACAGCACTGGTTTAGTGTCTGCGTGACAGAGGGTGGACCCCGGACAAGACGAACCCGACCAGGTCAGCCATGCCCGAGAACCCTCACTCAGGGTGTCGGGGAACCTCGCCCCCTCAGCGTCCCTCCTTCCCAGTCTCCATCAGAGCCACAGAGGGACGCTCACGGGCCTCCCCCCGGGCTGAGCCGACGCCTCACACCAGGTGTATTCTTCCTGCACGGAAGCACACCTGCCGGGCAGCAGGCATGCTGTTCTACTTTGTTTGGTCCCTCGCTGCTTTTCAGTGTCAGCATGGAGGTGAGCACACGCCAGGACAGCCAGGCTCGCAGGGGTGACAGATGGAACACAGGAGTGACAGGTGTGATCGAGCAGAAATAAATGGCATGAGGAGTTCAAGTGTCACAAAAGGGAGAGGCAGGCCTCGCTGGGAGGCCTCCTGGGGACATGTGGTCCCAACTGGATTCAGGAGAAATAGAAGTTCACCCAGAAGACTGGAAAGTACTCAAACCAAAGGGCAAACGCCTGTGGGGTGGCCTGGGACCCAGAACACAGGTGGTGTGGTGGAAATGTGGGAACAGGGAGGAGTCATGAGCTGGGCTGGACAGGTAGGCGGGGTGGGCAGTCTGGAAGACGACTTTGCTGGGGTCACTGACTGTAGGGTGTGGGGGCGCCATGCCATGCACGGAACAGCACCCGCTGTGCAGACTAGATGACGCTTATGTGCTTCCAGCATTCTTCCAGGTGCTGGTCGCACACCGGCACCTTCATCCTCCGGCACCGCGAGGCTAGCACTCCCACTGTCCCCGCGGTGCTGATAAGCGGCCTTGCACACACAGCAAGTCATTCGGGCTGCTCTCGTCATCAGCTGTCCGTTGGCACAGCGAAGACTCAACCAAGAGGGTCCAGCTCTGGCCTCAAAGGCCACAGTGACACATTGTACCACCACTCGCCCTCCCAATACCCTGTCCTCCGCTCACTGACTGTGTGACTGTGGGCATGTAGTGAACTGTGGAGCCTCAGAGCCTCCTGTTTGGTGGGAGTGGCCCACGGCCCCGCGGGCTGCTGAGAGCAAGGGGAGTGCGATGCGGGAACGGCCCTCGCAGGGAGAGGCACACAGCCAGCAGTAGGGAGTGGCGCTGCCTCGCCTGTGGGCTGGGCGCTCCCGGTGGACCCCCATGTCATGATATCCGTTTCTATTTCCCTTCCGGCACCGGCCAGGGCACCTGCGCGAGCCCCATGTCACGTCATCATCTGTGTAAAGAGCTTCACAGAGGCGCTCTGGGGTGGCCCTGGGGCCACAGCTGGAGCGGCCGCACTGCTGGGCACCACGGGGCTGAGACGTGACAGAAGCAGAGCCTTGTTCTTCCCCCAGGGAGGAAACGAGCAGAGTGAACACATCAGAAGACACTTGTCTGCACACTTTATCAGTCAGTGACAAAAGCCATCAAAAAAGTGACTGGACAGGGATCTATGGTTACGCGGTCAAAGTCCAAGCACCTTTCATCAGGGGGTCTCGGTCCACCATGCCTCCCGCCCAGTGATCTTACTACGCCACGGGCGGGCGTGTGGATGAGAAAACAAAAGACAAAACCAAATAACCAGAAACTGGCACGGTGCTCTACAGTCCCGGCATCAACAGACAACACGGGTGATATCCACCTCGTTCACGTCGATGACATGCCATTTCCTGCCATGTGTGTGGTCACGTGATCCACACGTGCCACGGAATTAGCTTTACCTTTTTACAAAACACCTTGCTTTTTCCCTCCAAGATGAGATGCTTGGTGCAGAGCCCCTCCAACAGTGTTAAAGAAAACCTCAGCCACCTAATGGCATGCGGACCCTCCGGATCCCGGCACGTGAGCTGAACCAAGCAGTAAGTGCTCCCGGGCCGCCCCACCCCACCCCACCCCACCGCCACGCCATCCTTACTCTGCAAAGTCCACACATGTCGGGTCTCCTCTTTCCATCGGAGTGAAACCAACCACAGGCCTAACACTCTGGGTGCCGGCTCCTCCGGTCCCTCTCGCCCTGGGCTCCACCCTGAGGCCTCGCCAGCCTCTCCCCACGAGATGCTCAGGGGGCCCCACACCGGGCTCACCCCACAGGCGCAGCAGGTGAGCACCCAGTGCGTCCAGAGACCCTGGGCCCCCCGGCTGCCGCTGCAGCCAGGGCTCTGCTAAAGTTACGGATTTCTAGCGTCTGCCTCGTCCCCTGGGCAGTTCAAATGTCACCAGCAGGGTCCACTGGTCTGCAGGGGCCATGCCTCGGATAAAAGGCACGGGCTCTCTGCAGGAGTAGAACCACGTGTCAGAAGGCAGCCTGCAGTGGAGGCAGTGACTGAAGCAGAGGCCTCCTAGAAGAGCCGGACGTCTGTCCCGAGCACGAGGGCACACCGGTCAGCTTCAGGACCGTGGTCTGGAATGGGACCCTCCCACCGTGGCCCCACGCAGCCCTCCTCCGCCTCTCCTCCCGCCGCTACCTGCGTGTGCTCCCCACACCCCTGCTCAGAAGCCCATCAGGGCAGGGCTGGCTGATGAATGGCACTGACTCTAAACGTGCCCCACCTCCCTGCCTTGCTCGCTCGTCAGCCCTCTGCCGTCAGCCCAGCTACACCCTGCATGCTGCTCACTCTGGGATGAGCCCCCGCATCCCTTCCTGCAGACAGTCATTAAATGCCACGTCTCCTTTTCATCCCCTTCTTCTCTCACTTGCTCAGCCAGGCCGCTCCCTGCTTCCGCCATTCCTGCCCAGAATGCTCTCCCTTCAGTCTCAGCGTGGCTCCTTCCTCCTTGTCCTTGGTTCTTGGCTCCTGTCAGGGGCGGAGAATCAGACTTCTCGGCAAAGGCCAATGGCTACGGACCCCAGCAGGCCCTGTGTTCCGGCCCATCACCGACTCGCTCTCCCCACTCTCGGCCTTATCGCTTCAGTCCTCGGGGTCTCCGGACTGTGACTGAGGGGTCAGCCTTGAAGAGCACTTCTCCAGAGGAACTGTCACCTGACGAGTGGAGGGCCTGTAGTTTCTTCCCTCAATTTAAAAAGAAAAACTAGGTGATCACACAAAATAAGGGCCATGGAACAGGGCCAGCAGCAGACTTCGGAAGCACATGTGGGGCCCTGGGGCCGGAGGGGTGGCCAGGGCAGTCTCGTGTTTACACCCGAGGGGTGGCTGGAAGGGCTGAGCCTGGCCCAGGCTGGGCGCAGGCTGTGTGGGCCTAGGGCACATCCCAGAAAGCTCAGAACGGGTTGAAAGCATCTAGCCCTGGGTTGTGTCCACACCTGGGCGACCCTGTGCCTGCAGCTGGAGGGGAGGCCGCCAGCTGTGGCCGTGAACAGCATGTGCGGAGACTCCCACAGGGGCGCTGGCCACAGTTGAGGCCGTGGCAGGGCTCAGAGCCAGGCCTCCCTGCGACTAGGGTTGGCGTGTGGCCCCACTCTTGTTTGTGCCACCCTCTAGGTGTCCTGTCTGTGGTCCCAGCGCCTCGCAAGCCCGAAGCATCTGTAGACAGAGCTCTCGCTATTTTTGATTTCCCAGGAGGACCTGCAGGAGTCATGGGCTCCTCTTGCGGACTGACAACAGGCACTGGCAGCTGTGACTTCAGCTACAAATAAAGGAGAACCACGTGACAAGGAGTGTCGTGTGGCCATGCCTCTGCAGTGTCCCACTGACCACAAAAATGACAAATGACAACCCCCCATGAGGCAGGCCGAGGCCGAGCGCGTGGCTTCTGGGACTCCGGCAGCAGGGATGGAAGGAGTGAGGGCTGGCTGTGGGTCAGGGATGCGATGCAGGGCCCCAGCCGCTGCCTCCAGGAAGCCAGGGAGCAAGCCCTGAGGCCTCGAGGCCACGTAGCGCTGCCCCCACTAGACAGACCCACGTCCTCCATGAGGTGCTCTTCGAGGCAGAGGCAAATGTGGACAGCAGGCGGCACGCTCCGTGCCGTGAACAAAACAACACGAACCTGTGTGCGTGAACTGCGGTGTTAAGCTGCATAAACTCCACACGGCGGCCGTGGGACTGCATCACGGGGCCTGATGAAGGGGACACGGGCTGGCTGAGCACCGAAGCCCAGCCTCCCCCCGACTGTGGGTCCGGGGGGTGGCCTTGTAGGTCCTAGACGCTGAGCACCACCGTGACCGCAGGGTGGGCCTGGGGGAGGTGCTGGGGGTTGAAGCCGCCTGCAACAGGGGGAGAGGTGCCTCCTGCTGGGAAATGCCTTCTTCACTTGATCTTAGAGGAGAAGAAGTCCCTTCTTTGAGCATTTAGTCAGCACACGGGATTAGTGTGAGTACCGGACGCTGGGGACACAGTGGTGAGCGAGCAGGTGAGACCCTGGCCCTTGTCTGCCAGGGAGACAGGCAGGAGCCAAACAGAGGGAGACTGCAGTGGCAGGGGCGCGGGCAGCCCTGCCTCTCAGCGCAGCCCCGGTCTCTGGGACGCGCACCAGGCCCACGTGTTCAGACACCGGACCACCTGCCCGTCTGCAAACAGGAAACCCTGCAGGCAGCCTTGCTGGTCCCAGGGCCTCGGGCACACTGCCGAAGTCTGGTGCTGGTCAATGACCCCAGGGCCATGTGACCACCTTCTTTTTCTTTTAATCAAGGAAAGGAGCTGCGGAGCCTCCCGCTCAGCGCTCAGCGTCAACACCAGCCCCTCTGGAGAAGTGCTCACCAGGGTTGCCCCTCCCGTCAGAGTCTGAAGACCCTCAGGACCGAATGGCCAGCTCTGGGGACCCTGGGCCCACTGGGAGGTGCCCCAGTTCTAACACCTGTGCTTGTGGGGATGTAAACCACATGCCTCCCTTCTCCCCAGACGAAGGCTCTGGTCATTTATCAGTGCACACATCCAAGTCCCGATTCCCACTGACTCCTCAGAACGGCTCATAGACCACCCTCGGGCCCCGGGGTGCACTTCCCACGCTTCAGTTAGAAACAGACCGGAGCCGGCCACCTCCACCCGGGACGGTCCTCTTTTCAGAAAGGCGGGTCACTCAGCCTGCGGCCTGCGCTGCTGGGACCTTTGCTTTTAGGGACGTTCCCACATCCCCGGGAGCAGGGCTGTTCCCCACACGTGTGGCTCCCCAGGAACATGCCTCCCCGTCCTCGGGAAGGAAGGTCTGCAGGTTCTCCTGCAAACATGACAGTGCGCAGTGTGAACGCCACACACCAAAGCCACCACTGGCCCGCAAACCCGTGAGACACACAGGTGGCGTGGGCTGACACGGGGATGCTGGTGGGCAGACAGCATTCACACACCGGCTGCTGCTCTGCCTGTTCGGGTGCACGGGGTTGAGACAGCTTCCTGCTCACGACTCAAGGCTGAAACCCGTGGCAGCGTGAGCACAGTCGCGAGGGCCTTCTGTGGTACTTGAGCTTGAACTCAAGTTCTCCCACTGAGCAGCTGTGTGGTCTTGGGGAAAAGGACAATCTCAGCGACTGTTTACTGAGAAAGGGTTACGTGGCAGGCACCAAGTTAATTACCTCACCTACCTGCCTTTCCCATTTTCCTGTTTGTGGTTGTGACGGTAACATGTGTTTTATATGTTGTTGTGAAGAACATAGAAAAAGCATCTTAACAACCAGACATGGACTAAGTGAACAAAAAATGAATATTAAAAACTGAAAGTGGAACACAGAAATAGCCTATTAGTGTATTTAAACAGCGATTTTATTCTGATTCCACTTTTGGATGAACTATTATTCACTATTAAGTGAAGAAAAGAGTCTAGAAGCCGTGATTCTGGTGCATATTAGGCATTTTAATAAGTTAAGAAAGTAAAATTAAAAATTACTAAAGTGGCACGATCTTTAAATCAGAGTGAAACTCTAAAGAATGAAAAGCACGTGACTCAGCTGCTCCTGGCTGCTGTTTGGACAGCACGTTCTATGTTCCAGAGAAAATAAGTTTGTTTTCTTATAGGCCTGGGAGAAAATTATTGGACCTGAGTTTTTGGTTTATTCTATCTTCACTGACTTGCTCCGTGAGCTTGACCCGGTCAATGAACCTTTTCCACGTCCACTTGCACATCCGCAGTGAGCTCGCATCCGTTTGCAGTTCCACCTGCAACGAGGGTGAGCTCGCAAGCCCCTTGGAAAGGAGTCTGTCCTGGCGTTACCCAGCGAAACCACTGCAGCTTCACACACGGGACACAGAGCGCTTGCAGGTGACGCGTACGCACAGCAGCGACCGCGGGCACTTTCTGGCCTGTTCAGGGCCGTCGATGGAGCGGATTCCAGAAGCTTTCGGGACAATGTCAACAGTGCACTGAGTAACGTTCTGTTTCCTGGTGGCCAGACCCAGCCGGGGTGTCGGTCAGGGCTGGAGAAGATGCAGACTGGAGGGGCCGAGCACTCCCCCCGCCCTGAAATAGCGTGGGGGCAGCGTGGAGGTGGAGGGACTGGCCAAATGTCTCTTGGGAACAGACTCCCTCCCTGCCACCTGTGGTGCCCACTGTGGGCTGGGGCGGGGGAAGGTGGCCACGCACGCCCTTCACCGCCTCTCAGGCTGGGGGACCCGTGCTGCAGTCCATCGAGGCCTTGGTACCACCAAGGGCAACTGAGATCAGAGTCAAGTTTTTTAGCTACTTTATAACTCACATAAAATCTAAGAAAGAAGGCAGGGCTTTTCGGATCCTACCCGGGGTGGCTTTGTTCAGATACTGACCTCCCGCAGGGAACCAGCCACGCTGGAATTCTGGTTTCTGGACCCTGACAACCTGCGGGACGCTCGTGGCCCAAAAAGCCCAGGCTGAGTGGACGTTTGCACACACGTCGGACCTGCTTTGCTGGCTCTGGCTCGCAGAAAAGGAAACCCACAGAAAAGAGGAAGCCGGCTGCACATGCACAGGGCTCCACCCGGGACTGCTGCAGAGCGGACAGAAAGGGGCGTAGGGTCCGGGCTGCAGCTGGGTGCCCACCAGGGTCGTGGCCCGGGAAAGGGGTTTCCTGCTGTGCGGACAGGGAGGGCTGAGTGCGCGGGGTGGGGGGGGGCAGGGGCGGCACAGGCGTGTCTGCACATTTCTCATTTGAGTCGCATGGAGACCGAGGGGAACGCACCATTGACAGAGACCCGGGTCAGGCTCAGATTCCCCAACAGTTGGTCACTGCTGAGTGGCCCAGCCCTGCTCGGCGTAGCTTTCCGAGGGCTGCGGAATGATGTAAACGGTTTGAGTCTGCATGGAATGCAGCTCAGCGGGCTGGCACAGCTGCAGCAGACAGCGCGGCACAGAATTAGATCCCAGGTCAGGGGTGAGGTAAGGTCGCGACACGGGGTTCCGAAGAGCCCAGCCCAGCCGGCACTTGTTGAACAAATCACTCCAGGGCACCTCCTCAGCACCCAGTAAATGCTCATTGATTGGCTGATTGGCTTACTGATGGACAAAATGCACACTGGGAACGCCACGCCGGGTGAGGGGGCTCTGTGTGAACTCTGTTAGTGTGTCAGAGGCTTAGGCAGAGCTCCGCCTTTTCCTGCCTCAGGAGCTTCTCCGGTCTGCAGCACAGAGACCCCCCCAGCCCCCGCCCAGGCCTGCACAGTCACAGGGAAGGAGAAGAGAATGAGAAAAAATGACAGGTGACTGCTGAAGTTGGAGGCCCCAGCTCCAAGTGGGAGCTGCCAACAGCAGCCTCTGTGGGGACTCAGAGCCTCACAGCTCAGCTGTCACCTCCTGAAAGGGGACACGGAGGGCAGGCCAGGTCCAGGAGCACGAGGCACAGCCAGGCACAGGGTGGAAGGGCTGGCAGCAGCCAAGGGGTGCGGCGCACACAGCACAACCAGCAGAGGAACCTCAGGGGTCCCCTGCCCCGATGCCCCCCAATCCTGCTCCATCCCAGGATAGCCGGGGTCCCATGCCTCCGTGGGTACAGGGTCCCCAGGGTGCTTGCTCTCACTACAGACGGCCCAGCCCACGCCCGGGGCCAAGAGGCAGCAAGTCGCAGCCGGAGCCCGCAAGCCTGAATTTCAGGAGGCGCTCGGCACTCCCACAGCAGGTAGTATGGGGCCACCGCAGGAGGCTGACCTGCGGAACCCTGTCTAGTTTTGTACTTGTCCATGGCTGTGATGGCCAGTGATGACACCAAGAGGCCACCCCGGGCTTCCTAGGGTCTGCAGGACCCAGGACCCTCCGAAACCACTTGCTGAGACCCCATGACGGGAAAAGCACTGACCTAAGGGTGCAGAATGTGTGAAGGGAACAGGGGCCCCTGCACAGGTGTCCAAGGACCAGGCTGACTGCGGCGCCCTTGGAGGGTGTGGGGCCAGAGAGCACGCAGGAGAGAAGGATGAGGCCCTACAGGCAGGCAGGGCAGCTCTGAGGGCAGCTCTGAGGGCAGCTGGGGGTGGGGGAGGGAAGGCTGCCCAGCAGGAGGTGGCTGAGAGAAGGGGAGCCCCAGGCCCAGAGTGATGCTGCCTGTGGGGTGGCAGTGGGAATGGGAAGCCAGGGGCAGGGGCAGGGGGCTGTTTGGGGACAGAGCTAAGGGCCAATCCCTGACCAGGCTGGAGTGGGGAAGGGACGGAGCCATGGCAGGGGCGCGGCTGGTGATCCTCGCAGAAGTCCGGGTGACAAAGTGAAGGCGGTTCAGAGGACACCGTCGCCCCTGAACTAGGGATGCTGAGGCTGTCTCCCTAGTGACAGTAAGGCTGAGGACCCCACCCTGCAGAATCCAACTGCTCCCAAGGCTCTGCTGCCCCCCAGTGGCCACAGAGGCCTTTCCAACGGCTGCCCAGCCCCACACCCGACAGTTCGCACAGCTGACAGGCCACAGTGGAAACCCAAGCCCCTGGCTGTTCCACGCAAAAGTGTACACGTTTCCCCTGAACTTGCCGTTTGCACACTGGAGCATGTGCATGGGGGGGGGGGGGAGAAGAGGCGGGGGCTGGCGGGGACAGCAGCCCACTTACAAAGTGACTATTTCTGATTTTGTGACACCTAAGTCATCCCTAACTTTCCGAGGAGAGGCACTAAAGTTACTAAGCACTCCCTCTCTGATGAAAAACAAACTCAGCCTGAGACATTTTAGCGCTTGCCCAAGGTCACAGAGCTGGTCCCTGGAAGGTCACAGAGCTGCCCCCGACCCCGCCCGAGGTCACAGGGTGGCTGGTAGACAGCCAGGACTTGCACCAGAGAACTGCGACTGGAAATGCCACACCCACGGTGCAGCAGCACCCGCGGCACCTCTGGAAGCTGCCCACAGGAAAGCTAGCGGGTGGGAGGAGCCGGGAGCCAGCGCTTGAGGGAGGGGCAGGCCTGCCAGGCTGCCTTAGGAGTTCCTTCCTTCCAGCAGGTCAGCTCCCGCGCTGTTGGAGGGGCGGGGAAGAAAACCCTGTGTCAGATGTCCCATTTTCCTGAACAGGGGCCCTAAGGGGGTCAGACCTTGCTCCTGGCTCAGGCGTCCTTTGGCCCCTGTGGTGAATGTCACCCCGCCGCCTCCTCTCTCCCCCACGCTGTGACAGGGCCCTCAGAAATTAGGGTGAGCCCGCATTGAGCTTTCAGGGGGGATTCAATTGGGTTCCACCCACCCGCCACCATGGTCCGGGGCCGCCTGCAGGCAGAAGAAGGCCTGAGGGCCTGACCCACAGGACAGCTTACAGGGAGGCCATTCTTCCCTGTTCCACGCTTTCTCCAAAGAGGCCATTCAGGACAGGAGAACACTCCTGGGTGGCCCGTCCCTCCTCCCCCTGATGTTCTCCAAGGACTGCGTTACTGAACTGAAAGGCGGGTGCTGGCTGATCATCCCTCCGTCTTGGACTAGCCGTGCTCAGGGTGGGCTCCCTGGAGCTTCGGGACCCTGGACAGCAGCGAACCCACCCCCACGGGGCGAGTCAGGTTCCCCCAAACCAGAAGCTGTTCCCTTTGATTTAATAAATGTTAATTCCCAAAAGACAAAGAGGTGCCATTAGCCTCAGGTCCACCTTGAAGTCAGTGCAACTAATAACCGGAAGCTTAAACCTCAAAGTAGGTGAGTCCTCTTGGCCTTGACCCTGGGGACCTGGGGGAGGGGTCTGCTGTTCTTGCTGCCCTGAAAACAACCCCAGCCCAACCTCGGCAGGATGGCTCCTTGCTTGGAGAGTTCCAGCATCGTTTTGCATTTTTCCTTACTTTCTGTTTAAAGGCACATGATAAATACATGCTGATTGACTACAGTAAGTCAGCAAACAGCAGCTGGTGGTTAAATTAATCCTACTTGAGCCAAAACAGCTGGCCTGAGGCACTGAGCCAATCCCAGGGACCATGCCTCTCACCCGGAGGGCGACATGTGCTGCATGAAGACAGGGGGACGGGAGAGGGCCCTTCACCCCGTGGCACCAGAAAGGGCTCGGTCCCCAGGCCAGTCCCACTCTGCCACTTCTGAGAAGGCGCTGTTCAGAGCTGGCAGACCCACGGAGAAAGGGGGTCACCAGGAGTCATGGCAAAGCCAACAGGCCCACGATTTCTGCGTTCACAGGGATGCTCCCTGGAGAGGGCAGGGGGCACCTTTTTGATGAACAGTTTCGCAGATCCACTTACATGGACTCTAGCCAGGGTCCTCCGGGTGCCGGAGTCGTCCCCTACAGGCAGGTGCTCCTGGCAGGAAGGGGACCGCGGACAGCCTGCTGTGGCCAATCACAACGCCGATCTTTAAAGATTTTAGCTCCCTCTGTGTAACTCTGGTCTATTTCTTAATCAACTCAGAAATTAAAGGAGGGAAAAGAGGATGACTAATTATTGCCCCTGAGTTCATGACATTTTTCTTGTATTAAAAAAAAAAAAACATTTTAGCCCGGCTGGCGTAGCTCAGTGGATTGAGCGCGGGCTGGGAACCAGAGGGTCCCAGTTCGATTCCCAGTCAGGGCACATGCCTGGGTTGTGGTCCAGGTCCCCAGTGAGGGCCATGTGAGAGGCAACCATACATTGTTCTTTCTTCCTTCCTTCTCCTCTCTCTAAAAACAAATAAATAAAATATTAAAAAAAAACAAAACATTTTATGGAACATTTTCTTGAAGTGGTCCTGAGTGCCACGGCGTTATCAGCCAGGCACCGTGCCCCGACCAGCTACTGCACCCAGCCGGGGAGCGCACTGGCCTCAGGGCGGAGGGCCACGCACGGCCACCTGCAGGGGGCCCGTGGAGACAGGCTGGGCTTGGCTAAGACCCTCGGGAGCTGTCGGGGGTTTCCATCCAGGGCTCCCATATGTGGACGGGCCGCTGAGGTCCCAGCTGCACCCCATGTAGTAGGACTTCGATGACTTGATTCTGGGGAAATGAGAGCAAATGTAACCAAACCCCTCTCTGACCACCACAATCGAAAACCTTGGCCAGGCGTGTGACAGTGGGCAGCGAGGCCTGTGCGTCCACTGCTCAGGGGGCACTGAGGAGCTTCAAGCAAAGCCCTTGTGTCTTCAGAACGACACTTGGTGACCAGACAAACCGACCTGCTGCACAGGCTCACTGACACCTGCCCGGTGATGTCGTCACCAGCCCCTAGCCCCCTCGAGGCTGCTTCTGATCTGGCAGGAATCAGACAGAGCGGGGCTGGCCTCCGCTGCCCACGTCCCAGGTTTGCGAGAAGAGAGACACAGCCTGGAAGCACATCAGTCTGTCCCCTGTTTGCAAACACACTTGGGTTCAGAGAGCCGGAGGTAGTCAGGGCAGGTGCGGGCATCCTATCCAAGGCAGGAATCAAGTTACTAAAAGGTACACAGTTAAAAAAAAAAAAAAA
>PVJI01008632.1:0-69962 GCA_004026765.1 Micronycteris hirsuta | reverse complement strand
AAGTCCTAGAGGAAAACATAGGCAAGAAAATCTCAGATGTTCCATGCAGCAATATTTTCACCAATATGTCCCCCAGAGCAAGGGATGTAAAAGAAAGAATAAACAAATGAGACCTCATCAAAATGAAAAGCTTCTGCATGGCTAAAGAAAACAGCATTAAAATCAAAAGAGAACCGACAATAATGGAAAACCTCTTTGCCAATGATAACTCGGACAAGGGTTTGATCTCCAAAATATATAAAGAACTCACACGACTCCACTTCAGGTGGACAAACAATTCAATTAAAAAATGGGCAAAGGACCTGAACAGACACTTCTCCAAGGAGGACATACAGAGGGCCCAGAGACATATGAAAGGATGCTTGGCATTACTAGCCATCAGAGAGATGCAAATTAAAACCACAATGAGATACCACTTCACACCGGTCAGAATGGCCATAATAGCAAATCAACAAACAAGTGCTGGCGGGGTTGTGGAGAAAAGGAAATCATAGAGCACTGTTGGTGGGAATGCAGACTGGTGCAGCCGCTGTGGAAAACAGTGTGGAATTTCCTCAGAAAACTAAAAGTGGAGCTGCCTTTGACCTGGCAACACCACTGTTGGGATTGTACCCTAAGAATCCTGAAACACCAATTCAAAAGAACCTAGGCACCTCAATGTGCATAGCAGCACAATTGACAATAGTAAGTGCTGGAAGCAGCCTAAGCGCCCATCAGTAAATGAGTGGATCAAAAAACTGTGGTACATTTACACAATGGAATTCTACGCAGCAGAAAGGAAGGAGGAGATCTCACCCTTCGGGACAACATGGATGGAATTGGAGAGCATTATGCTAAGTGACAGAGAATTATTCTTAAGCAGAGGGAAAAACACTTATGGAAGTCAGATATTTGAAAAAACATAGTCTATTAGAACTGGGGAGTTTAGTGTGACTTAGTGTGTTTGTTGGTTTATTTTTGCATTTTCAGAGAAATTACTGTCATCATTGTACTATTATTAAGCACTTCATATTAGCATGGTCTTTGGGTACTTTATACAATTTAATCATAGCAATGAAACTGAGGTGATTTTCGTTATTTCCGTGGTAGAGATAATGGTACTGAGAAATATAAAAGTTAAGTGATTTGTCTAGTTACACACATGGGTCGAGCTAGAACTCAAATTAACATCACATTGCCAATCCCGTGCTCCAAAGTATGAATAAGAGTGTTTGCTGGAACTCTTCTATGCTCCTTTCAGAATAATACTCTACCTTTCTCCATCCGATCCTCTAATGTTGGAAGTTAGCCTGGATGTCGTTCATTCGTCAACAGTCTCGCTACACCTAGGATTCCAGTGTGATTTGTCCTCCAGGCAGTAGAGGCAAAAAACCAGAGGGAACAGAGAAGGTTCAACTGTTAGATCCTAGGGCTTCCTTCCATCCTATCCTCTGTGCTCCCTGGGACTCCCGAGCAAAGATCACCACTGATCTCTAGGTGGCCCTGTCACCCTATCTGCCTCCTGGTGGCAGACGGCTTCCTGCCCTTGTCCTTGCAGGTGGAGCAGTGATAACGCCTCTACTCTGTCTCCCCGTATGGTTTCCCTACATACAACCCACCATTTCGTAAAGAGGTTCTTTGTTAAGCCCTCCTCAAATTGTCTTTATTTGAAAGTGCCATCTGTTTAAAATTGGCACCAGATCAGCATTTGAGAAGTCATTGTTATCGAAATGAGGGCTGATGAAAGTCCAGTGTGGCAGTAGCACAGAGATGACGGGGATGAAATAGATTCCAAAACAATATGAGGGCAATCTGAATTATAAAGGAAGGCTGAAAGGAAAGAACAATATTCTTTCTTAAGTTCTGAGTTTTGTAAAGAAGTTCAAGTGGACCTTTATTGTACCTTTCACGTTATATTGTATGGAGAAAAACAAACTAAATTATTAACAGCAAGATGGCATAAGATAGGTAGTTCCTAACTGATATCAAGAAATGGTAATGGTCTGCATTGTTGAAATACATGAAGCACATTATTCATTCACATGGGGTGCCAATATCTTGCGGTGATTCAAACAAGTGATTGCTATCAAGTAGGTATGAGAAGAAGTAAAATGGTCCCTGGCAGGTAGATCATGCAGTGTGGTGTGTCGATGTGCCCAATCTCAGTTCTGATTCAGGCAGACAGTTAGCCTTATAGGATTCAGGTAGGCAGTTAGCCTCAGGAGGAATGTCAGAAACTAGTAGGATCCCAACTATGAAATTCAGTTCAGAGTCAAGCTCCAGATCCTGGAAAAGGACAAAGGCAAAAGCAAAACAAGTGCAGGCTGGACGAATTGCAAGATTGATAATTGCTGCATCTCTTGCATGCTTCTTTAAACCAGCCCATTGTGCACCAGACTGGAGCAAGGCTGAGTGCTGAAGGTCAAGTGGCTCTAATCCAGGGGAGGGAAAGCCCCTACCGATCCCATCTGCCCAGGCAGCCAGCCGTGAGCTCCCCGCTGACGTTCCAAAGCCTCAACCCCGGTGCCTTTGAGGAAGCCTCGGTGTTCTTCCTCTGTGTTGAATAATATAAAATGGGGCAGGCACAAAACTAATAGAATTACATTATTAAATTCTGTTTCCTATGAGATTCCTGCTCATGGTAAAAAGAAAAGAACAAAGAAAATGAAATATTTTCAACATTACCGTCTTTCTGGGATTTAAAAATGTATTTTGATTTACAGTCTCTCGGGATGATATAAAGAAAATGGCTTCTTAAATTAATACATCAATTACTTAAACCAAGTGGATAGGAATGATAACCTTTTTATAGGAGGAACACTTTATAGGAGATAAAATATAGATGGTTTCTTTGACTTATACAGGTGCTGTATTAATCATCGAGGTGTAAATTATAGAGGTGAAGAGTTTACGCTTCTTTTCTTTGTGTTGAGCATTCTGATAAATGAGTGTCTAATGTGACAGGAAAAGATAACATAATGAATATCTTATTATGCTCGAAGGAGCACGAAAAAAAATGACTGACACTGTATTTTGTTCCCGGTAGGAATAAAAAGCACGAGTTCCTGGCCTGCAACACTCCAGTAAGGGGTGCTGACTGACAGCATGTTGGCACCAGCATTGAGGGCAGTGACGTGCCTCAGCTCCAGGTGAGTTCAGTTCTCCAAGACACAACGTGTTCATCTTCCTGACTCTTACCCACAGAGTTCACGAAGTAATTCCATCGAGCCTTTTACCCTTTCGAAGTATTGGGCTACTGCATTTCTCTGAAAGATTATAGTTTTTCAATTCTATGGTGCTTTAAAGCCAATGCATATTTTCTTCGTTTTCCTTTTAACTCTAAGTAATAGAACATGTGACTGTGACTGGGTTTCCTTCTGAACTGAGTGTCGAAACACCTGAACCACAAGCAGAGTGAAAGAGGAAACTCCACACAGTATTTGGGAGTAAAGAGGAAAGGTGATTTATAAAAGTGACCACGGAGGGAACTCAGAGTCATTAAGCATTTGGAAATTACACATTGTTACATAGCCTTTTTTTTTTTTTTTAGATTTTATTTATTTATTTTTAGAGAGAGGGAAAGGGAGGGAGAAAGAGAGGGAGAGAAGCATCAATGTATGGTTCCCTCTCATGCACCCCCTACTGGGGATCTGGCCCGCAACTTAGGTATGTGCCCTAACTGGGAATTGAACCAGTAAACCCTTTGTTTTGCAGGTTGGTGCTCAATCCACTGAGCCACACCAGCCAGGGCTGTTCCATATCCTTCTTAACGGCAGGAAATGAGGGCTGAGTTACCCTTGAAGATCCAAAACTTTGTCACTTAAAGAGTTAGACAATTAGAGCAGACAGATAATTCCATAACTCAAAATACTCTTTGACTTCTGGTTCTCCAGTTATAGAAGATCAGAAGTAATGGTCAACTATATCCTTTGCTACAGATTCTCGTTATGATCCTTCAGAAATCTGTTAAATCAGAATGAATGCATCACATAGGATCATTAATATGGAACTTTTGTGGCCTGCATAGTGTAATAAGCTATAGACTTAGGGGATGAAAGATAAGTTATACAACTTAAGTTTTAAAAATTGTTTTTTTTTTTTTACTTTGCAAGACCTACATATTAGATCTACATGCATGTTTTATTGTAAATCACATAGTTTCAAAGGCTAATAAAGAAGGTAAGCTAATCAAGACAAGTGGGGCAAATACTACAAAAAAGGTACAAGGAACATGTAATGAATTTTTAATCTATTTATAAAACATGCTATTAATCCCTCCTTTTGACACAGCAATTCTATAAGTAGTGATTTAATGTAAGACAATAATTCAGATGTCTAGAACTATTTAAACAAAAGATGTTTCTAATACTGTTTTAATAACAGTGAAAATTATAATCAGTCCCAAAACGTGTAAAATTTTATATATTTTTCTAATAGTGAATTTCTATAGAATATTAAAACAGATGCTTTAGAATAATACTTATGACATAAAAGAAGGAGCAGGCTTATTTTTCAATTTAAAATTGCAGGGTGAAAAAAAATCTTTATAAGATAACATCAGTGTATTTATGGAGAAAATAGATGAAAACAGACCTATATGATGACTTCATTGTTTTTTTCTTTTAACTTACTGTTTTTGATTGATGTTTTCACAATATTTTTACTATCATCAGAATTAAATAAAACATAATTGTGAACATTAAATCATCAATTTTTATAAGATAAAAATAGGATTATAGAAGAACAAGGTCATAAAAAATTAGTCACCATATTTTCCAGACAGGTTAAAAAACAGGTTACAATACAGAACTATAGTGAATGAAGTCCTGTGTGTGTGTAAAAGTAAAAGCATATTAATATACTTTTTTATTTATTAGAAAAAATATAAAACTCTTTGTTTAAGTAAATGAGAGTTTGGGAGAGTGACGATAATATCTATTTAGTAATTGTGTAAAGGCCCCAAAGAAGTACTGACATTTAAATTGGGGCTTAATCGCTAAATATACTGAAACAGGCTTTCATTTTTATGGATAATAACTAATGTTGACCTGTTGAAATTGATAAATGTACATATTATATTCACTTATGTTGTTCCACTTCTCATTTTGTAGACTATCATAGGTTAAGTGCTACATATTGCACAAATTTGAATATTAATATAATTCTTTGAAGCTTAGACTAAAGAATTTGATAATACTAAATGCCATCTTTTATCATACACTTACACTTTGTAAGTATTTCTGCATTTAAAACAGAAAACTACATCATGTATAAGTAATTATTATAAGAAAATACCTCAAATCTTTGATGTTACGTATGTTTCATTACCGTATTCTACCGCAATTCTTAATTTTCTGACTTTAGTAATGCATAAATACATTGTACATTTACTTCCTGAAAAATCATAGAAGAAATACCATATTTTGCCATGTATAATGCATATCCACGTTTTTGGCCCAAATTTTCAAGGAAAAAATCTTCTGTTTTAATTTTTAATTCAATTTTATTTTTATTTCTATTTAGATACTTGTTTATGTATTATAAAGGAATTTTAGCATTTACTATTTGAACATATTATAATACAAGAATTTTTATGTAACAAATGATTACAAAACACAAAGTATTTCAGGTACTACCCATGTATAATGCGCCTCCTTACTTTTCCCTCAAGAATTTGGGTAAAAACGTGTACATTATACACAGCAAAGTACTGTAACACTTAATTTCTCTGTATCTATCTTCCCCGACAACTGTGGGTTTCTAGGTCCATCCTTTGCCCTTTTTATTTTTACTGTATATTCTGCTTAGATAATCATACTTACATTCATAGCTCCAATATTTTAAAATATTTATAAATATAGATATATATTATAATATAGATATATAGAGAGATATCTGAACCCACAGTCTAATTGTTCACTAGATCAGTATACCAAATGAATCACAGGTACCAGCCTCACCCAGGCTCCATTTCCTGCCTCTTTTCTTCAGATTCCTCGTTAGCAGAGTATCCTCTTTCTACGCTCCCCAATATCAGTCCTGAAAAAGCAAAATCCTGCTTGTTAGGGAAAGATGTATGTGAGAAGCTACTTAGTTGGACTGAGGAGGCCTGAATTATCCCTAATGAACAGGAGAATGGAGCAAGTTTGTTAACACTTTTATTAGCAAATTAATGAATTGTATTGATTAAATTATTTTTCTCCTTTCTTTCTATCATCAGTGATTTTATTCTTGATAATCCTTCATCATTCTCTTTTCTATGCGTTTCTTCCCAATAAACACATATAAACACATTAGCTAACATGAAGTGGAAACTAGAAGCATCGCAGGAAAAAAATGTGTACAATGGTAGTTTAAAGTTGTCAACATACCAACCAGTTAGCATTAGTTGACCTGGACTCAAACATTTATCCTGCCATGAATGAGCTAAGAAGCCCAGAGCATCTTATTCTCTTCAAACCTCTGAGGGTTAATTATTATTTCCACATTATCTCAATTCTATGCCAACTAATACAGTGTTTGTTGACTATTAGTGTGGCAGACTTATAGAAATGTTTAAGCACCTTGCAGGTATTAGTATTGACTGATATTACTGACAATAAATAATAGACACAACTTACCAAACACACATGTACGTATATGTGTGTGTGTGCATCTAAGAGAGATTATTTCTACTAAAACAGAAGTAGTTGTTGTTCCTGCAGGGAAATATCACTTCTGCTTTTCAGTAAAGGATGCTCAAGTCAGTATTTGCAGAGAAAGTTCTCTTCTTTTTACTTGAATATGTGTGGCTTGTCCATCAAATCAGGATGGTTCAGTAGTTCGGGAGGCTTTCTCTGCCCTGTGATCGATCATAAAGGGAATTGAGCTCGGGACAAAACCCTAAGATAATGAGCTTGGCAACACAAAGAAACTTCTTTTTATGAAATCCACCACAAAATAAATGTGATAAGAAAATTAAGACAGTATATTGAGATAGCATTGATTCATTGATCTGGAAATTATTCCAAACCATACAATATCAGTAACACTCCATGACCTGAAATTTAAACTGCAGCTAACATCATGCAACAAAAAATTAGTTAATATTGCCAACAAGTCTAGTAATGTTGAATTTTAGCAATTGAATTTACATTTACTTGAACACTATAGTGAGGATATTTTGCAAACTATAATAAAATATTGGAAATCATCAAAAGATGAAAATGTTTTATACAAATCACTATTCAATAGTCATTCAAAACAATATGCCAAGAATAAATCAAAACGTATTTCATGTTGGCTGCACTGAAACCACTTAAGAGTTCCGAATAATGTGTAGTAAAATCTGGTAGAATTAGATCATCATCACCTAACCCTCAACTGTTACATTTTATTCATTTATTTATTTTGGCTGTGTCCTTTATTTACATTTCTCAAACTTAAGTGACACAAAATTAGATTAGAGCAGAGAGAGAGAGAGGGAGGGAGGGAGAGGGACCGACTTTAAAAACAATGGTACTAACTAAAAGTTGCAATGATTCAAAACACAGTTAAGCGTCTACTATATGCATTTTATTTCCCAAGACCTGTGGGGAATGTAGATGTTAATAAAGTATTTCTCCCTTCGAGTAATTATTGTCCACAAGAAGAGAGATGCTACATACACAGATGGTGTATTAAATAGTGCTATTAAGTGGTACTGACATACTGTTTTATGCAGATGTATATGCATCTTCTAAATATATTAAGATAACTATTTACTAGTGTCAGGTGCCAAAAGATAAGGAGATATCAAGAGCCGATTGTTTTCCAGAAGACAGACAACTCATCATCGTGTTAAAGCAACTGAGAGGGCTTCTTGCCGGAAGCCGAACTTGATATCAATTGAACAGAAGTGATATGCAGACTGGGAGCAGAACTGTGGACGGAGGAGGAAAATGTCTGTATAAAAATGACTTCAAATACGGAGAAGACAGAAGAAGACAGCTAGCAATTCTCTTTTTACTAAAGAGTAGTAGTACAGACAAGAAAAGGGTGGAGATTAATTTTGTTGGCCTTAAGTATTAGCCCAAGGAGTTCGTCTTTATTTTACGATCCCCTTCCAGTGATCTGTAGACTTCACCTCATATTGGACACCCGTAGCATCACAAATGCACTGCTTGTAATTTTTTTCTTGTATCACTACTCAATATAGGCATAGGAGGACACCTTCACGTGAAAAATGTGTTGGCTGCTTTGAGGGGAACAGAGGAGGGTCAGAATGTTCTTGCACTTGCTGTCTCTTAAGTAATTTTAATCCAAAATCATCAATATGACCAAGTGACATATTTGGGGAGGGGGTGATATTCTGCTCCCTCCTAGTTCATCTGCTGTTCCGTCGGGTTTTAAATTTTATTTATCATACTTTTAATTTCCAGTACCATTTCTATTGATTATTACAGTGTTTGGTTTTTGTTTTATAATCACAGCACATTTTTTCTTATTACAATATTGATCCCAGTATTTTTGTTGTTGTTGTTCTTTAATTTTCTATAATTTATCTGAGGTTATTAATATAGCTCTTAGTGATATTGCAGTTTTGTTCAGATGACCAATCTTTCGTTCCCCATTTGTATGTTAGAGTGGGGGTTTAGAGTAGGAGCTGGGGTAATTTAATTGCCCACTTGTGTTCTGGAAACCAAGCAGAGAAAAGGAATTACGGGTTTCTTGATTAAGTATGCTAAGTTAAGTATGCTCTGTCCAAAGTCTAAAGTGTACCAGGTACATTTTATCCAGAAAAAAGTAACCTAGAATACAGGGTTTGAGGTGGGCAGATGATGGAAAATGGAGAGGTCATCGCCAGGGGTGGAGGATGTGCGAGCAACCACTTCAGAATTTTAGGAATTTTTCCTTTTCCAGGATTGTACCTCACCCCTGTCTATAAAGCATTCAGTTCTTCCAAGTATTGGGCTGCTTGGAAGCTTCCCTCGGTGACCAGCCGATATTCTGTGTGTACTCCACACTGCCGGCACGTGGGCAGCACTTCCTCAGCTCTGCTACATCAGCCGCCATCTCTCCCTCTTCTTCCTACTCTCCACAATTTATGGAAATATGTAGCACCTTGCTTAAGGGTATGACTCTGAAACCAGACTGCCTAGGTTCGGATCCTCGCTTTACCACTTACTGCATTCGTGATGATTCACAAGCTGCTTGATGTTGCTCTGCCTCCGTTTCCTCAGCTGTAAAACGGGGACAACAACAGGGGTGCTGTGAATACGGAGTGAGTGAGAACAGAGCCTTGCACACGTTGACGGCTGCCTTTCAACTTTCTTATTACTAGCATCTCCACTTTCATTCCAAGCCCCTAAAAGTTGATTTAAAAAAACAAAAATTTTGCCATTATTTGCCTGAGGTTTTGGGAAAAAGAAGAGATTAATACCTGTGGACAAATCATCAGTTTTATTTATTTATTTATTTATTTTAAATATTTATTTATGTTTAGAGAGGGGAAGGAGAAAGGGAGAGAAACATCAATGTGGGGCTGCCTCTTGTGTGGCCCCAACTGGGGACCTGGCCCGAAACCCACACATGTGCCCTGACTGGGAATCCCACAGCAGGGGTTTTTTTGTTTTGTTTTGTTATGTTTGTTTGTTTTAAGGCTTTTAATTTTAAGGCTTTTAATTTTATTTTCCTCATTCCCTTGTCAATTTCTTTTCCTGAACAATAATATTCTATGTAATTACTAACTTCTCTTTTAGCAAACTCCTTAATTTCATTTTAAGAACAAAAAAATAACTTTTAAAACATGCAGGTTAATTTCAGGATTTTATTTATTTAAAGGAAAAAATACTCATTCTACTCTAGGTAAGTCATTGACTATTAGTTTGAAACATTGCCCTTTGTGTGGGAACTTATATACAGGATGATTTAAGGACACATCCCAAGTAATATTATAATAAAAACTTTTCAATAAAGGAAATTTTAATTTTCTGTGTGTGACCTATTAAACAGGCAATAGAATCCTGATCCCTGTGCAAAGATATTTATGTTATAGAAATGCAGTTATTTAAATATTTATAAAATGAGAGTTGAGAGCAGCAGTTTTGAAAAGCAGTTAATAATGAACAGACATCAAGGGAGCTGTCATTATAACAGCAAAGTGTTTTCAACTCCAGTAACTTCAGTGGTGCAGAAGCAGGCCATCAAATTTAATTAAAAGCAGTCAAAAATAAACTGAGAAATTGAACTATAGAAAGCTGTCCTTTGCCAGGAGCTAAAGGCAAAAGAAAGCAAAGGAGAGGCTTGAAAGTAGTAATGAATTGCTAAGCCCTACTGCCTGCAACTTGTAATGTGCTCTGTCAGATTTTAGTATCAGTTAAACTAGAGTAATAGAGCAATCACTGATTCTCTATCTTAAATCCTTCTCTGTCCTTCCCCTATTATAGGTTCCCGTGATAGATGGAAGCCCGAGTTGGTCAAAATTTCAATTCATTTCTCTGCTCAGTCACTTTTTAAATAATGCTGGCATCTACATTTGCTGGACACCAGCATTCTCCGTGATATTTTAAAAGCAGAAATAAATTTAGTTATCGACAAGCTTGCAGCCCTTACTTCCAGAGAGGCTTATTTCCTTTTTATTCAACGGAGAGAAATAATTCTCCGGGAACGTGAAACGTGAGCGATTGACGTCTCCACCACTAGGGGCTACCATAGCGAAGTGTATGATAGAGAAGATCGCCAGTTTATTGTAGCTTTAAATGCTCAGATTAATGTGAATCTGCAGAAACCATACAACAAGGACAAAAACAATTTGCCCTCGATCATTTTATTTTTATAACAATGTTCTTTAATGAAGCTAAAGCTTCCCTGCTGTGACCTTATTATGTTTTTCAACATCAGTGAGAAATAGATTCCTATGAATTGTAAGATAGCTCATGAAACAGCAGGGATATTGCAATAGAGGATCAATTACTTTTCTGCAGTAATTTTGAACTTGAAGTGGCTATAGCACAGCCTCTGTAGACAAGAAGACAAACCGGCTTATTGAAAAGCTGTGTTCCAATTACACAAATCACAAAAAGCTGAAGTAAACAAACGGTTTTGTTTTCTAATGTCTTTCAATATGATTGCACAGTATCCCTTTACAGAACAAGCGCTCGAGATCCTGAGGCAGAAGAAGCAAACAAAAACTTCAGATAGAACTTAATTGTCATCAATTTTAATGTAGAATTCAAAAGGGTTCTTAACTACATTTTTTAAAATTGCTAACATTGCTGCTTATGGGTTGCATCTTAGTCACCTTTACCTGAAGAAAGGGTCTTGATTATGATGGAAACTTAGTGGTCCAGATGAGGATGGAGACAGAAAAGATTGTAGAGGTTATAAATGTAATAGATTATTATTGCATTTATGAAATGCTCTAATTTGTGAAGTGCTTTCACATCCACTACGTCATTCAATTCAGGCAACAAATCCTAGTAAGACATGAGCTCAAATAGGCATTGATATTTCACAAATGCTGCAGGAAAGAGATGGAGACTCAGACAGGTTCAGTGATTGGCACCAGGTCATACAACTACCTTCCTTGCAGCTGGCACCTGCACCTAAGTAAGAGCCAGTACTCTTTGTTTCCCCTGAGTTTTTATAAGAACTCCCAACTTTCAAAATGCAAATCATTTAGCTGTAATAAAGTCAGTGTTACCAGAGTATATAATTTCCATTTCCATCTGCTGCATTCAGGCAGGAACGTGTCATTTGTTCTGATAAGGGAGTCAGAGGGACAAACAGGCCTTTGGAGAATGGAAGCTTGTAAGTGTACATCATTCAGATGATGGTCCTGCAGCACATGGGAGACTCCACAGCTGTCCACAGGACAGGAGACTGAGGCAGCGGCTGGGAAGGGGGCTGTTGGAGGCACTTCTTCACAAAAGGGCACGTGATTTGAAAGCCACATTCTTTCTTGGGCAGGGACTAACCGCCTGAAGGGAGATGGGGCTGGGGCTTGGGCAAGAACATCAATTACCCTGGTCAATGAGATTGACTTAGAGAGTTTGCAGAGGGTTAAGATAAAAGAGGTCTGCAACTACTTAAAAGGAAGAGAAATGAACTTTCAAGATTAGGATCACAAGAGACTGGACTACCTGGAATTAAGGGGTGTGGAGGAGTAAGAAAAAGGTGCTAAGATTTCAGGGTGAGGGGGAAGTACAGAGAAATTAGGAACAAAAGAACTGAACTTAAAATAAGACACTTGTTCATATTCATATAAATCAAACATTGGCATTGGTTTGGGTATTTTAACTTTTTTAAAAAGCTGTTTTCTAATGTTTTATGTGAGTTTATTAAAAGGCCACTAGCTAACATTCTACCATCTCAATGTACGATTGTTGTCAGTATTTAATATAATAAAATATAATTATGTTATTCATTGGGTTGTGACTATGTATCAGATACTTTTTAAGAACTCTAAATATATTAATTATGCTATCCAATATAAATATATTAACTATTATTAACCCTGCTTTAAATATCAAGATGATAGTGTACAGCAAGTTTAAGTATCAATAGCTTGCCCAGGGAAAAAACCACAAAGCTCTACTAAGTGGTAAAACCAGGGTATTTAACTCTACAACCTCCACCCTTACCACATTTCGGGTCATTTCTAAAATAATAACAAATATTTTTTTCTCATTAGAACAGTTCCATTTTTGTTTGCATTTAAAACATATCATTTTGGCAAACCCAAGAATTTGTGTGAATTTCAGACTAGAATAATATCACTTGGATATTCCCAGAACATTTTGTGTTGGGTCAAAGCCAATTTTTTACATCAGTTTTTTTTTTTAATTTTTCAATTTCTGTTGACTTGGAATATTATATTAGTTTCAGGTGTACACCCCAGTGATTAGACATGATATAACATAAGGGATCATTTCGATAAAACTCATACCCACATGACACCCTACACAGTTATTAGAATATTATTGACTATATTCCCTATGCTGTGCTTTATATCGCCATGACTGTTCTATAACTGCCAATTTGTACTTCTCAATCCTTTCACCTTTTGCACCCATCCCCCCATCTCTTCCCATCTGGCAACCATCAAAACATTCTCTGTCTCTATGAGTCTTTTTCTGTTCTGCTTGTTCATTTATTTTGTTTCTTGTTTTTTTTTATTCAATTGTTGATAAGTATATATTCATTGCTATCTTACTGTTAATATTTTTATCTTTTTTCTTTCCAAAGAGGACCCTTTAACATTTAATGCAATAATGGTTTGATGGTAATGAACTTCTTTAGCTTTGTCTTATGTGCGAAGCTCTTTATCTGTCCTTTGATTCTAAATGATATCTTTGCTGGATAGAATATTTTTGGGTGTAGGTTCTTACTTTTCATCACTTTGAGTATTTCCTGCCAATCCCTTCTGGCCTGGAAAGTTTCTGTTAAGAAATTAGCTGACAGTCTTATGGGAGCTCCCTTGTAGGTAATTAACTGCTTTTCTCTCTCAGCTTAAGAGTTTCTCTTTGTTCATAACCTTTTCCATTCTTTGCGTGGATCTCCTTGGGTTCATCTTGTTTGGGACTCTTTGTGCTTCCTGGACTTGTGTGTTTCTTTCCTTCACCAAGTTAGAGAAGTTTTCTGCCAATATTATTATTATTATTATTATTTATTTTATTGTATTTTTCCTTTACTATTTATCTCATTTATAGCATCTTCTACCTGCACTCATTCCTCCCCTACCTGCAATCACTATGCTGTTGCCCATGTCCATGAGTTCTTTCTCTTATTTGCTCATTCCCTCCACCCTAAACACTCCCCTACACTGTCAGCCTGTTCTCTATTCATGAGTCTGTCTCTATTTTGCTTGGTAGTTCAGTTTTGTCCTTACATTCCACATATGAGAGAAATCATATGGCTCTTGTCTCGGTTTTTCATTTCTTACTCTCTTCTTCCGATACCCCTATGATGTGAATGTTGGTATGCTTGAAGTTGTCTAAGAGGCTCTTTACATTATCCTCATTTTTTAAAATTCTTTTTCCTTTTTGCTGTTCTGACTGCGTGTTTTATTGCTTCCTTATATTTCAAATTGCTGTTTTGATTCTTGGCTCTTATATGCTTCTGTTGATTCCCTGTAAATCAATCTTCTTTCCAGTGAGTGTATCCTTCATTTCTGACTAGTCTTTATTAATCTGTTGAGATTTTCACTAAATTCATTGAGCATCCTTATAATCAGGATTTTTAACTCCGCATTTAGTAGATTGCTTGTCTCCATTTTGTTTAGTTTCCCCCCTCCCCGCTCCAGAGTTTTATTCTGTTCTTTTACTTAGGACATATTCCTTGTCTCCTCATTTTGCAGCCACCCTGCATTTGTGTTTGTGTTTGTTACTATGCGTAAGGCATAGGTGCTACATCTCCCAGGCTTGATAGAGTGGCCTAAAGTAGTATATGTTCTGTAGGGTCCAGTGGCACAGTCTCTTCTGTCACCCAAGCTGGGCACTCCAGGTGCGTTCCCCACCCCATTTGGGCAGTTTATACCCTCCTCTTCTAGTTGAGCTTTGAATGCTGTTGGCATGTCAATGGGAGGGATTTACCCCAAAGCCAATCAGCTACAAAGATTGGCTGTGACCACTATCTCTAACCACCAACTACCATGGAGGATCAACTGTTCAGTGGCCCACCCATAGAGCAGGACTTACTTCAGCAGGACTCTGGTGACTGCTGAGTCCATGCCTTGAGTGTGTTGCTTGTGGAGATGGTTGGGTAGTAGTGTTTCCACATGGTCTGAAACAATCCACTGGGTTTACTGGCTCTGGAGCTTCCTGAGAGGTTCAGGCCATGGTCAGTCACCACCTGTGTTCCTCCCAGGCCACCAAGCATGAGCCAGAAAGCCATCTACACAAGCCTACTACGTGTGCTGGGCTTGGAGGTAACCAGACAATGCCAAGCCGCAAGCCAAGGATGGTTGCTGCTAGTGCCAGGCCTGGTGTCACTTAGCAAGAAGTATGGGACATGCTGAGACCAGATGCTATTGCTTGAGAGGTTTTAAGAATATCTGAAGCATGAGCCAAGACAGGCCATTTGTAAGGAAAAACCACTGGAAAAGCTGGGTAGGCCTGAAAGTTGCATAGGGCAGGGCCTCAGGGAGTCACCACATTGGGGCAAACAGGTTGATGGAGTCTTATATATTGTGCCTGCCCACCAGCTCTGGGGAGGGAAGACTCATCAGAAGAACAGTGGTCTCTGCCAGCACTTCTATCTGGGAGAAAGCTCCACCCCCATACAGTTCTCACTCTCATGCTGGAAGGTTCAGTTCTTCCCTGCGTGTCTCCAATGCCTTTCAAGCTGCTGCTACAGCACTGGAGCTTAGAGGCAGTGAATCTGAGTAATTCCATGCTCAGGCCCCTTCAGAGACTCCAGAAGCCTCTGTCTTCCTTAACCACAACTCCCACTGGTTTTAAAGCCAGAAGTTACGAAGACTTCTCTTCCTGGCACTGGGACTCTGGGCTGAGGTGCCGAGTATAGGCTGTGATTCCTCGCACCTCAGGGGGGACTTCTACAGCTGAGATATCCCTCTCAATTTTTATCCACCACATGTGAGTGTGAGACCATCCCATTCTGTATCTCCACTACTCCTATCAGTTTTGATGTGGCTTCTTTTTTAAATCCCTAGTTTCAGGACTTCCATTCAGCAAGATTTCAGGCAATTCTGAATGATTGTTGTTCTTTACTTTAGTTATAATTTTGATACGGTTGTGGGTAGAGGAGAATATCACATTTAACAATGTCACCATCTTGATCAGAAGTCTCCCCATTTTACTTTTTAAGATAATAGGAAAGACAGTTAGTATTTTTTAATAATGCAATTATTTTAATTCCTTGTGAAATGCAAAAATCTAATAGCACTGTAGGAACTTATGTAAAAAAATATTTGCCATGATGCAGGAAAATATACAGTAAAGACTAACGTCATACAATATCTTTATTTTTAATAAATTTTTAAAAATATTTATTTTTTAAGCCCTGGCTGGTGTAGCTCAGTGGATTGAGTGCGGGCTGAGAACCAAAGGGTCCCAGTTCGATTCCCAGTCAGGGCACGTGCCTGAGTTGCAGGCCAGGTCCCCAGTGGGGGCCATGTGAGAGGCAACTGTACATTGTTGTTTCTCTCCCTCTCTGTCTCCCTCCCTTCCCCTCTTTCTAAAAATAAATAAATAAAAATCTTTATATATATATATATTTATTTTTTTAATGTTTTATTTATTTTTAGAAAGAGGGGAAGGGAAGGAGAAAGAGGGGGAGAGAAACATCAATGTGTGGTTGCCTTTCATGCACCCCAAACTGGGGATTTGGCCTGCAAACCAGGCATGTGCCCTGACTAGCAATCAAATTGGCAACACTTTGGTTTGTAGGCCTGTGCTCAATCCACTGAGCTGCACCAGCCAGGGCGGACAACATCTTTAAACATGGACTTGAGTTATAAACATCTAGTAGAACATGGTCTTTAGTATATCTGAATCTAGTTCCAGAAAATTTCATAATCGGGTTGCCCAAAAAGTTTGTTTAGATTTTTTCTGTAAGATAAAAGGCACATTTTTTATTTTCACCAATAATTTTATTGATTTGGATATTTTGAGTATGTCAGCTGTCTCCTGCTATTGGTTTCTAGTGGATAGAGGCCATGGTGCTGCTCAACATCTCCCAATGCATAAGACAGCCCCACAGCAAAGAATCGTTTGGCCAAAATGTCAGTAGTACTAAGGAACTTCACAAACCACTTTTGACACATTTGATCAGTCACTGCATCTTCTCCATACACTGCATATGTCTTTTTTTTTTTTGCATTTCAGTTGTGTTTTTACCTTTCTTGAAATAATAAAGCATAACATGCCAAAAATGTTGCATATTTTCTTCCATTTTCAATATTAAAAAGGCTACACAAAAATTCATCAATATTGATAAGCCTTTTTAAAAACGCATGCTGATATGACAGCTGTCACAATACAATCTAACAAACTTGTTTTGAATGAAGTTAAAGACAACTCAGCACCACTGGAGTCATCACATAGGAAAAAAAAAAACTAAACAAAGATTTTGGTCAACCCAATAGATAAAATGCAGATATATACACTTTTGATCTCCATTCCATATTTGTAGTTTGCTACTTGCTGAAATTTATTGATAACCAGTAAACTTCTGATGCTTACAGAACTGTTGTGGACATTTACAGACATGCAGAGAACAGTACAAGTATGCGTCACCTCACACACACCTCCCCAGTTAAAGCAGACACGTGGCTGCTCTGCCTTCTTGTTTTAGTTTCACATTGTAAAAGTGTTTTTTTAATCATTATCTGCTGGTGCTACATGTTTTTGGATTTGTGGGAATTTTTGATATTATCATTATTTAAAATAGCCTCCAAGTCTGATTCTGAAGTACTGTCTGTGTTCCTATGTGCAAGATTTGCTTTGTGGAGAAAATACGTGTATTAGATAAGCTTTATTCAGGCATGGATTACCGTGCTATTGGCTATATATCTCATGTTAGTGAATGAATAATGTATATTAAGTAAAGCATCTTTAAACAGAAATACACTTATAGTAAGGTTATCTGTGATTGGTTGATGAAAATATTGTAACTTTACTGAAGCTGGCAGGAACCTAACCCTGTATCTTCTCTAGGATCAATCCTCCAGTATGCACCAAGTTTTATTGCTGGTGACTGTATAGAACCTAACTACTGCCATTGTTTGCTCGTCTTATTCCCATCCCGGCCGGAGTAGAATACCTCGCTGCAGTCCTTCAATTCTAATAGCTTTCCAAATTTCTCCCAAATCACCTCTATGATCAAATCAGAAATTGACTAGTTTTACTCACTAGAATGTCTTATAAATTTATTTTTTGAAAGAAAGTGTATTTTCTATCATTTAAAATGATACTGTTGTCTTCCAAATTATTTCCATTTTAATTTTCTGATAACCTGTCTATCTGTGCAATAAGAATTGTGGATATGTGCTGAAGCAGAGGGTCATCTCTCCAGGTATTTTTGTACTACCAACATTTTCAAGTTAAGAAAGGAGAAAGAGAGGGAGGAGAAAATAACTGTTACATAAATACCTAGAAGAAATGATATGAAATGAATTGGAGGTATATGTATAGGAGTTAGCCCCAGAAAGGAGGAAGAAGACATTTTTCTGAGAGAGAAGAAACAGGGAGAAGTGGAAATGAAGGAAGGGGTAGGAAATTACATAAAGAAAAAAAGCAACACAAAACTTTGAGAGCTGGACACCTAAATTAGGTTAGCTTTAATGGTTATAATTTTCAAATTAAATTGTAGGCAAAGTCATCTTCAGATGCAGTATTTACTTATACAAACTATTGTATTATTGCATTACATATTACAACTATATACCTAAAGAAAAATATAAATAAGATGCTATGAAGGATTTTCTAAAAGATAAAACATTGCCTTTTCAGTATCATAGTTAAGAAGTACGTAAGGGAAAATAGTTCCCCTTGACAAATATGTACCTGAAAATGTATGTTCAGAAAGCTAGTGTCTTTATGATGGCTTATTAATATGATATCTTAAAACTGAAGAGTAGGTAAAAGTGTGTGCATTTTTTGGTATCACTTATAATTGATTTTATCATTTTAAAAGGTGATGAACTTTGGGAGTTGTAATTGGGAAAAAATGAGCACTACACTTTATGAAAATTCCTCAGGGAAGTGTGCAAGCTGCCCAGATGGTTTGGCCTCTTGTAGAGTCAATTCTGTGCAACTCACCATAGTGTATTTTAACTTAAAATAGGTACTTACAAATCAAACTTACTGGAACTATTTCAAAATATATTTTAGAAGGATGCATGTTTTATTATCTACTTTTATAAACTCCCTTTAAAAATGTATGCATACCATTTTGAAAAAAAATGAAAATACAAATAAATAATAATAATACAAAATTGCCTTATCTGTACTTTGATAACTATGGATAATATTCATACTTTACATTATGATGTTTTCCATATATGTATAAATACACAAATGTATATATGCGTATCGTCATTGTCATTGCTATCATTTTTTAATGTTTGTGGGAGGCCTGCTCAGCACTATTTCAATTAAGTGTGTAATCACCCCATTTTATAGATGATGACATCAGACTGACAAAGGCTAAACAACCTGTTCAAGGTCTGTGCCAGGCCTGGGTGGCAGAGCTGAGTGGGAAACCCTAGGCTGTCTGACCCCCACGATCTAACACGGCACAGGCTTCCACACAGCTCTGTCAACTGCCCTTTTCAGTAACGGTGGATGTGACCATATTTATATGTATACTGTGGCATATAAAAATGTAATGTTCTTATGGTTTTATAAAGAAATTGCATGAACTCATTGAAATGTTTTTAACTAGTCCCTATTATCAAGTATTTTGGTTGTTTCTAATTTTTCTTTATTAGAAGCAATGTTCTAATAAAGAAATTTGTGACACCCTTGGCTAATTGGTCCCCTTATTTACTCAGGATAAATTCTAAAAGGTAGAAATGGAATCGTTGAATCGAAGTCGATGTATCTCTTACCCCAGCGATTTTCAAGCAGTGTGCCACAGCACACCAGTGCCCTGAGAATTTTAAAAACACGCAATACCAGACTATTTGGTCAGGGGCACGGACCTCTTTTCCCTTAGATTGTAACATAAAAAAATGCCATTGGCCAACACAACAATAGCCATCAGATGTGAATGAATCAAAATTATACCTATATATTTGTCCAAAAGGCAAACATATAACTTTTTTGTGCTGAAAAACTTGAGTAATTAGTTTGGGTGCGCCGTGAGGGTAACGGGTTGAACCTCGCTGCCATGCCCGGTGACATCACCCTCCGGGCAGCCGTGCTGGTGCTGTGACTCAGAGTCCCCATAAGTACCCCCGGCCCAGTGGCTGCCAACGCCGGGCGTAGGCTTCTTTAAATCTTCATCAATTAGCTGGGCTGGAGTACCTCAGTGGATTGAGTGCGGTCTGGGAACCACAGGGTCCCAGTTGGATTCCCAGTCGGGGCACATGCCTGGGTTGCAGGCCAGGTCCCCAGTGAGGACCACGTGAGAGGCAACCATACATTGCTCTTTCTCCCTCCCTTCTCCTCTCTCTAAAAGTAAATAAATAAAATCTTTATTAAAAAAAAACTCCATCAATTATATACTGTTCCATTTTTAAAAAAATAAAAAAATAAATTGTTTATACGCTAAAATTTCAAGACCTTTTAGAGGAATTGCAGAAGTTGAATAAAGAATTCTAGGAAATACCGTTTTACTCTGAGACGTGCTGTATGTTAGAGTGATTTTTCACCAGCACTGCAATAAATCCAAGCACTCCGGAGTAAATCATTGTCATTTCCACCAGCCAGCCACTCACACTACAACACCGCCTCCCTGTGCAGCTTATTAAATAAATGTCCGATCTTTTAATTTAAAGTTAACCAACTCAGATTGACCAATTCAATTGTGACATTAATTATTGCTTATGATTTATCATTCCATAAGATTTTTTTCTTTTAATTTTCACTTATGTCTTTCCAATGTCAGAATATAGAAGGGGATATTTGAAATATTTAGAGGTAGCTTAGATTCTAAAATGAATTGAACTGTCCTAGCAATATTCTGAATCTGCAGAACAGTGAGAGCAAAGAAGAGAATTAATGAACTGGTTAGGATTACTGAATCATACAGGACTGGATCAACCTTGGCTGCCAGTGAACATGTATTTCCAAGACAGGGAATGAAAAATGAATCGCTTCTCATGTTTGCACAGTCCTGGCAATCATAACGTTGCTGCCAGCCATTGTTGCTGCCGTTCGTTCCCTTCCATCTAATTTAAACATTAGTCAGGTGTTGATTTTATTACTTGGACTAGATTATTGATATGCTGGTCATGCATAGCTCACAATTACCTTTAACTCCATTCCCCTTCAGGCAGAGAGATGTACAGACTATAGACTGACGGCAATGTGAACCAAGGAACAGGCTCTCCCAGAAATAAATACACAGCAATGGAAAACCTTCCCAGGTCCTTCTCAAAAGTTCACTTGTGAAGGAAAACATGAGTGAAGAAATGCTGCAAGAAATCATCCGATCAGTTCCCCTAGATACTCTATACTTTACGTTAAATGAAGCCTGCTCAGACGTTCAACATTATAATAAGCTAGGCTATTGAAGCCCTTATCACATTTTACTGTAAAAATGAGCTTGAGTATTTTCCAGGCAACACAAGGTGTACTTTTTGTGAAGGCCAATGGGCTTAATCTCTCTCAAGCCTCCGTGCCAGAGGGCACTCTGTTCTCTGTGAGAAACAGATGCTTTTATTTTATAAACACCCTATATCACCTAATTGATATTTCTGTCTGTGAGGAGGCTACCAGGATGCCCCAAACCAAATTCAACAAAAGTTTGGAAAATTATTCAGGACCTTGTGATATGGGCGGAATATACAAACCTCAAATTGTACCTTTTCTATTCTTTTTATATATTGGTTTGCTAATTTTTTTTTCTCTTACTCATGTTGCTTTCTAGGCAGCCTCAAGTCCCATTGAAAATGAATGGGATGTGAGTAGCTTTACAAATAAAATAATTGTCTTATTTGAATATTGACCATATGAAATTAACATTTTTATGACTTTAAGTGGTTTTCTAGCTAGAAAGAAGGGAAAGGAAGATGATGATATCAATTTAGGCAGTAATTTAAAAACAGTAACCATTTAAATAGATGACATGGAAATTAAAAGCAAAAGCAAATACAAAATTTGCTTTGCAGTTTGAGGCATATATGCAGTTCCCAAAAGGGAGGTGAGCTTGGAAGTAGAGGAAAATGTGGTGTTACTTAAAATTAGGAAGGAAGACTCCACTTCAAATGAAGAGAACAGGGGATTCTAGTGCCCAGAATCTGGGAGGCCCGGTCAGGGGAGAAGGTCCGACCTCACTTCCCGAGCTGGTGCTCTCGATGGCCAACACGTTACCTGAAGCCTCCAGGTGCTGTAATTCCATTAGAGTGTGCAGGGCCGGGAACAGGGACAAATGACACAGAAAGCAACGTGGGCAGCAGAAGTAAAGTTGTTATTAGTGTGCTGATAATAAACTATGTTTGACACAATACATATTTGTTCCAGGACAGACTTGACAGGGTGGTGGAGTGAAAAGTGTCTGTACTGAACCCTTCCACAGTGATTGGTCTGACTCCCACCCTCCCCTTGCTCCTCCTGGAGCTGCCCTGACCGTGTCAGGGAAAGGGGACCTTAGGAGGGGCAAGAGGTGCCTCTATTCCCAACTCCACCCCTGTAACATGACACAGGACCGTGCAACCCAGTGCCTTCTCCACTGCTGAAACCTGAAAACAGAGTGAGAGCAGCAACAGGGAAATTATGCAAGACTGTCTTCTATGCTTGACAACAAAAGCTGTGTGGTCTAGTGGAAAGTACAATTTATTAGTCTGATAAGAGTTTTTAGGGTGATTCTGTCACTGTTCTGAATGTCCTTAGTCACTTAACCTTTTTCAACCTCACATTCCTCATCTGTAGGAATGGGCAAATGAAACACATGGGAAGCATCAAGCGCAGTGCCCAGCAGAGACTATGACCGTTAAAACATGATCCCTCATTCATTTAAACTTCAGTCCATGATTTGTTAGCTAACTAGACTTCGTAATAGGCTTCTATTTAAGAGAGCATGACATTTAGGGAGATAATCCTACAATACTGTAATCATAGCCCTCTGATGGAATTACATTGTTAGTACATTATTTAGAAATTTTGAGGAGTATAGTCATTATATTTTTTTAGTACAGAGTCCCAAAACTACACAGATA
The DNA here is from genome assembly GCA_004026765.1 of Micronycteris hirsuta. NCBI lineage: Eukaryota > Metazoa > Chordata > Mammalia > Chiroptera > Phyllostomidae > Micronycteris > Micronycteris hirsuta. Next base: position 47,179 of record PVJI01008632.1, on the reverse strand, counting down.
GGAAGAATATAGTATATAGTGACAAGCTCTCTGGGTGGTGTCTGAGAACAGCCTATGGAAACACTGATTCCGTGGAGCATTTTCTAGAAGTAAGTGGGGCTAACACTTTCACAGTATAACCTACTAGAACACACACACACACACACACACATACACACATTTTTGGCTACTCTTCAAAAGCTGAAAACTGACCAACCCCTGCATTTGTAAGTGGTTTTCCTTCTTCCTTTTAACCTCTCCTTCTTTGTCTTCCTCGAGGGACCTCCTCCTTCATTGTCATGTTTTGGTTCTGTCCTCTCACTCAGCAATTGTGTCCACCTTCCCATTCTCAGCTCATCATAGATGCATGCCTTCTGTTCCAACATGTCTCCTAAAATCCAATCTCTACTCTGAACTCCTGTTTCACAATATGACCTTCATGCCCCACCACCTTTTCAGACTTAGGAGGGAAACAAACTTTCAGGTCGTCTTGCCTTCGAGGAACTCCTCTGTGCAACAGAACGCAGGACCTGAGAGAGTTGACAGGGGCAGGACTTGAAGCAACACAGCAGGAGGGGTCGCCTGGGCCCGCAGGGTGTGGTTGTGGGGCCTAAAAGCTGAGCGCACTTCTAGGGAAAAGTGGACTTAGCTCTACAAACTGAAGAAACTTGCAAGGACATCTTCAAGTAAAAAAATGGTTTTGTTATATATTTTAAAGATATATACTATAAGATCCTATTCATTGTTTTTCTTTTTAAAACGTGTTTAACGTGAACTCAGTGTGCAGTCATAAAAGAAACACAAAATTAAAGAGACTAGAAAAAGAATGTTTTCTGCCCATACTGTAGTGTATTTTATCTTGAAACCCATGCCCTGTATTATTTTAGTCTTTCTACCCATGTTTCATTTGAACATTGAAATTTTTGTATTTCTATAATTCTGTTTCTGTGTTACAATGAGAATTTCCTAGACAGATGCTAGGTTTTCTCCCATGTGAATGTACCTCCTGGAAGGGATGAGGAGCTTCCCTGAAACCTTTGCCTTTTTTTTTCCTTTTTTCTTTTTTCTCTCTTTTCTTTTTGCTTCCCCCTCTTTTTTTGATCGTAACATTATAAGTGATACAGGCTGGAACAGCAGGAAGCCAAGACAGTGACGGGAGCGAGAATGCCTCCTCACTGAAGAGAGCGGATATGGAGTGGAAAGATGTAAAAAGGACTGGAGAGTTCATTAGGAGTCCAGCGAGAGCTAATTACCTTGTTCTTAATGGTGAACGGCTTTTGTAGAATGGGCAGCCATAGAGGGAGGGGAAGGCAGCAGCGAGCTCCTGAGTTTTAAAAACAGAGAGTTAATACAGAAAAGAAAAATATGGCAGAACACAGAAGATTAAGGTTAGCTACTGATTATAAATTGTCAAAGTAGGGAAAATTGAGTATTCATCTTTATGTTCTCTCTCTCTCAAACTTGTTTATCACATGTCTTGGAACTAGGGATTAGAAAAAAATCTATCTATGCTATGTTAAAATTACAACTTTGGGAAGAACACAAAATAGTTTTATCTGTTCCTTTTCCAGAGCCATAATGGAGGAATTCTAACCTTTTGACTTAAGTATCCAGACCCATGGCGCCACCTAGTGGCATCTATTGCAATTCCAGTAATAGAGCCTCCAAAAATACTTGGTTTTTGTAAAATGAAGTGATTTTCAAACCAAACCTACAAAGTGATGGGAAATGGCACAGAGACTGGAATAGGTTGGGCAGTGGAAGTATATATCAGCAATGGCAGAGTTTTCCAACATTCCAATTGAGAACTGATGATAACTTTGACCTATCTGAATCCTAGCTTGAGAGAAGTTGCTCTGGATAGTTTTCTTAAAATGGAAGCTATTCTCATAAGCACAAAGAATATAGGGCAAGGCAGGAGTCAGATTTAACAAAACCAGCTTGTGTGTTAGTGTGTTAAATTGCCAGTGCCTCGGAAGCTAAATAATAGTAACATATTTAGTTTAATTTCTAATTTCTAAATTATGTGAAATATGTAGCACACATTTGAGAGTGAAATAAAAGTAATGGAAACATCTACAACTTACCCATTACATAGTTATATCTAGACACTCTCTGTAGCTTATAAACAGGAGCACCAAAAATCAAAGAGCGCTCTATTCAAGTTTGGGGATGTCCAAAAGGAAAATGGACAGAAGGAGAAAGAGGTGAGGGAATCCGGAATACTAGGGTTTGAGAGAATCAACATCTTAGAGAACTGTCACTCGTGGATTCTGTCCTGGACAGAATTCATAGGTTGAGACCAATTTATAAACAAATGCATGCAGACTACAGAAGTCCTGTGGAGAAAAAGGGCCGGCATGGCTGCTCTCTAAGTGAGCCAGAGAGAAAGGGCCCCAGCAGAGGAGAGTGGGCTCTTCCTGGACAGGTTTTTGTTACTTTTTTGGACACATTACATTGAGGGTGGTTTTTATTTACTATACACAGGTCCTCATTGACTATGCATAGGATCACTGTAGGTAATTACCTTTTACAGATAGCAAAAGAAAGAATGTTGCTAATTATTTCAAAGAGAAGGATGTTACAGATCCAGGGGAAAAGTGGTTGAACTGGTTACACTCCGTACTTGGGAGGTTTAGCACAGACTTTCAGGAAGTTACTTTGGAGATATGCAATAAACATTTGTTGCTTCAATCTAGGGTGAGAGAGCTTTAGCAAGAGCAAGCCTCAGTGTTCTAGGTACAATGCAGGCCTGATTTCCCCACAGGAAAACCTGTTCGTGGCCGTGGGGCCTGCTTGCGGAATCTCATGTCCCACTGAGGTTTTTTTTGTTTGTTTTGTTTTTGTTGTTGTTGTTGTTGTTGTTTTTTTTAGTGAGAGCTGAGCGACAATTCCCATGATGTGCAGAACGGTTCTCTATAGAGAACATCTTAGCAATGAGGTCCAAGGCATGGCCATATTTTGAGAATTTTATGAGAGAAAGAAAAACATAACCTTATTTAATTTCAAGCTGTATTCTAGACATGTTCACATATCTGATCTCTTAATCTTTATAGAAATGCTCTGGGATATGTAGTTTTATCCCAATTTTATAGGTGATATTTCCACCAAAGTTCATAGTGAGACTGGAGTTTAAGAAGGGTCTCGGGATGGATGCTAAGTAAACGTTCCAGTGTACCTAGTAACACTAGCACATCCAAGGTGCTCAGCTCACATTGGTAAAGGCATGCTAAGGCAGACAAATGGACCTGCTCTCAACTCAGAGGGAGGTTGACGTTAGATTTAGAGAATATGCAGTAAACAAGGTAAGCAATATTTGACAATAGGCCCTCAATTTAGGAACAAAGTTGCTGTTTTTCCTGTTTAACTTGTCCTTCAATGCATGGGAGTCCATGATAAAATCAGGTAAATGAGATATTCTAGTGTTGACTTTTAAACCTAACATTTTGAAAACAACTTATTGTATGAAAGAAAAACATGGACTGATGTTTCTCAAAATCTGTGTCACGAAACACAAGCTCTGAGGAATTAGTATTCTTATTAATAAATATGAATAAATGTGCTGTGGTCAAATGTCTAGAGAATTGGTAACTTGATTTGGGGAGTTTTCTGAGCACCTGCTACCGTTTTAGAGACTCGCAGTGCGCATTAGCTTGGTAAAGCTCCGCGAGGGCCCAGGGCAGCGCATCTGTTGGAATTGTGGAACCTATTGTCGTCCAATCTCATTGGCCTGAGGGCACTTTTCTCCCCTGCGATACATGTAGCATTTATTTATTGGTATTCTTTTACTTCGGGATATACAATGCTGAGTAAAATTTATTATCACTTGACTAAAATAAAGACTCTTGGTGGGAAATCCTATAATTTGAGAAAACTCATAATCATTTTTGCTCTAAGCCACATTAACAAACACTACATATAGTAAACTTTTTTTGTAAAAAAATCGAGTTTGTGTATCAGTCAGAACTTAGTCTGTAGTTGATTTTCTTTGTATCTGTACTGTCCCCTCCAGTTTTGATGGTTCAGGAAATTTGTAATTAGTTACATATATTTCTGTGATCTTGCAAGAAGAGGTGATTGGCAGGTACGTGTAATTTCATATCTTTAATAATTTTCACAGCAAGCCTAATTATTATCCAGTGTGTATATCTTGATTTACATTTATAAAAGAGGAATGAAAGAAAGAAGGAAGATGAAAAGAGTGTCATATTTAAGAAATTGTAAAGTATATTGGTTGAACCCTACTTTTATATTCTCTGCTATGAGGAAGTTAGAATATTAGTGAGATTTAAAAGTTCTTGCATATTTTCAGGGTCATTGAATCACATAAGTTTACAAAAAGAAAATATTTTTTATTTCTAGAAGAAAATCTTCCTAAAGTAAAGGTGTCTATTTCTACACACTGATAAAACAAAGTATGTTGCTATTGGGGAGTGCTATTGTGATCTCAAGCTTAAATTCCTATGACAAGAAGAAATTTATTTTATGCAATAAAGCACTAAAATCCATGGCAACCCCAACAAAATAGTAGAATTTACAGCACAATCAAAGCTGATGTTTGACAAGGGAAACATTTTCCTTATAATAAATGAGTTGACTCTCAGTTTTAGACAGATGTCTTACTTGATCACTAGTTTGCATATTTTAATATGGTGAAAAACCACATGTAGTTTGTTTTTTTAAATTTAAGTGGCAGATTTTCTAGAGGCGCTGACCTGTTCAAGTTTAAATGAAATTATAAAAACGCTATTTGGCCCTGGCTGGTGTGACTCAGTGGACTGAGCACCGGAGTGCAAAGCCAAGGGGCACTGTTTCAGCTCCCAAAAAGGGCACGTATCTGAGTTGCAGGCCAGGTCCCCGGAAGGGGGCACGCAAGAGGCAACCACACATTGATGTTTCTGTACCTCCCTTCCTCTCTCTAAAAATAAATAAATAAACTCTTTAAAGAAATAAATAAAACATTATTTGTATTCATCAGCTTTCATTTATGCTTGAATATACATCTATAATACTTTTGAAATTTACTGAATTTGAGGGTGGTGATTTTCTTTTAGTTTTCTTCCCCCAATCTATAAAATATATTATCGACATATCAGCAAGGCTGTAGATGATTGCCATTATTTTTCTTATTTCTTTTTCTTATTGCCTGAACTTAAATTCATAAAAGGGCATTAAGATCATAATAAAACTGACAAAAAGAAATATTGTATGTCAAGTGAAATGACTTAGTTACTTTTGAAGATTTAACGATCTAAAAGTGCTTTTATTAAACAATACTGCCATAGAAAATTTCAACAATGAATTAGTTTATTAACATTATCATCTTATTTATTATCCTAGGAATTTTACTTAAAAGGAGAAATATTTTTCTGCTTTTTTATAGACATTTCAATCATTTTTGTTACTTATATCCCACTGTTCTTTAGCCCAGTTACTTGGCATTTTGAATAATATAAAAGTTTATAAGTGGAAAAACTAAAGCTTTATTTCTTGAAATCTGTTCATGAAATGTAAATTATTATGAAAAGAAAATGAATTTAGTTTTTTCCCCCCAGAGTGTTAACTTCATGACACTTACCGTAAAATTTTACCCTGAATTTTATTTTAGCAGTGTAGCTACTTGTATAGTAATGTGCTAGGGGTTTGTTACGGCACGGGAGTCAACTCTGATTTAAGGATTGTGTGTGTGATTGTGTGTGTTTGTGTGTGTTCTAAATGTCTTCTTTTACAGTGTCGGTAATATCCATTTTCATATTCATTTGCTTCCAGTTGTGTTGGGAAATGCTCTGTTTAGTGAGGTAGAATCAAATGGAGAGGCATCATGAGCAAGTGTTTTGCCATGTCTTTCCTGTAAGCTGCCCTCAACCCCCCTCAGGTCATCTGACGCAGGCCTCAGGAACCAAAAGCTCGAGCCACTTAAATGGCCACCAGCCCTACAAGCAGCACCAGCACCAAGGAAAAACAATGAGTCAACACAGGTGACTATTCACTCAGCTTTTATTCATGCAGGTTGAATCTAAATCTATAATAGCCCAATGACAATATTAATCACTTAGAAACAATCAGCAATAATGTCGCAGAAGAGAATTGGGGATAACAAAGTCGAATCCCAAGACTCCAGATCAGCGTCCAGGTCTGGAAGTCAGCCAGTCAACCTCTGGACATGCAGAGTCTGCAATGCTTCGGAGTCAGCGAGAGCAGAGTTTAATGGGGCAGCATGGCGTCTCTCTGTCCCTTTCGGCTAGCTTAGCAGTCTATCCAAGTGCTCCTATTGGTTGCTAAGTTATGTCATTTTTGCACAGTCTTTTATGCACATATTTTCCTGTGTTGTTCACATCAGCTTTCGTAGGCACATGTTGTTTATATCATTCTACTGCCCGTGCTTGAGAGGGTGGTGCTACTTTTGTTTAAGTGCATGTTGTTTACCACACTGGACGGTGCAAGCTGGAAGCTAGAGAGGTCGCGTCATCCCCCCAGTAATTGCTCTACCGTGCTTGCTCTAAGCGTGGCTTCAGTCCTGCTCTCCAGAAGAGAATATGTTTCCATGAGAGAGAGATTTTGCATTCAGCTATAAAAAATATTTCAATGCAGTATTCCATCAAACACACAATTTTCAATTGGTGTGCTGCAAGAATTTTTAAAATGTGCAATACCTGACTATTTAGTCAGAAACACTGACCTCTTTTTCCTTAGAACATCAAATTAAAAAAAAAAAAAGAAAAGAATAGACAAAACAACAAAAGCAGTCCAGTGTAAACAGACCAAAATTACACCTATTTTTGTCAGATTGGCAAAAAAATATAGTATATTTTCTGTTGTACCACAGAACTTTAGTAGTTTATGTAAGTCATGAGATGAAAAAGGTTGAAAATTGCTGCATCAGACCATTGGTTTACCCAGCCTTGAAATTATTTTACTGACCAGAATAACAAGTACTAACTACTTACCTCCTTAGAATGAGACCAAGAATGTGGAGCCTGGTTAGAGGAGAGATAGGACCGATCTCTGTGATTCACACAGTAGAGCAATGAATAGTCAGAAGCAAAAACAGAATTCTGAGTCAGACAGAAAGTGAAATAATATAATGTCAACAGAAAGGAGTTAGCCAACAGGCAAGTCTAGACATGAAACCAAAGGAAAGGATTCCCACAGGAATAAGAACTACTCAGCTTTAAAATGTAGTTTTTGTTGCTTAAAATGCATTAAAATCAGTACCTGGGGCCATTAAACTTGCTAGGCGTTTTTAGCTTTCAAAGTTTTATTTAGACCATTAAAAGTCTCGTGATTGGCCCTGACTGGTATGGCACAGTGGGTCTGTTACAGAGCAGGATGGGGACACCCAATGATGTCCCAACCCCGCACCAGGTCCGTTATGCTCGCCGCCAATGGAAAGATGTTTCTCAATGCCAGAGACTGGTGAAAAGGAAAGGAATTGTTTATTTTCAAGTTATGCAGCCTTGGAGTAATGACTTAAGGTCTTTACTCCACTATAATGACTTTAAGATACTAGAGCTCTCTAGAATGCCCACAAACATACACAGTCCTTCCTTCTCCCCTTTGCCCCGTTCAGGGTACCGAATCTCAGGAAAACAAGTAGAAGTCCGTGATTCAGGCTGCCCCTTGGTTCCGACACCATCCACTGTGTCGCCACCGCAATCTCCTGTTAATCCAAAACCATGTGGCACCTTCTCATGGCCCACCAGCAAGAATCCTTTCCCCCCTTTTCTTCCAGGCAAAGTCTCTCCTGCTACCTATGCAGTGTGGCAAAAGGAGCCACCAAAAGCCACGTGGTCCACTCTCAGTGTCTCCCAGGCGGAGGGGTCCCCACTCCTCCAAAGCCTTGTGGTCCAGAGCCCCTTCGCACAGCATCTCTTCTGCATTCTTCTGAACTGCTAGGAGAGAGCTCAGCATTGCTGCTACATCTTCCTTCCCAGCTTCCTGCGTGTCAAAGGAAGCCTCAAAGCTTTGGGGTTCCTCCCTCTCGCCTAAAGCTGTGTTCCTCTCCTTCCCAGTTACATCTTGTGTCCATGTCACTCCCATCCCCCTGGCTCAAAGTATTTAACATATCTATGAAACCAGTTAAAGGTTATAGATCTGCTAAATGACCATGCCAGAGGTTAGCTGCAAAGCTACTGCTGTACAAAACAGCTCTCAATGGTCATGCTCCAGGAGTCCCATCCTCCCCAGTTCAGACCTGTGGGGGTGAGGACATCCTATATATATTTTTCTAATATTTCCTGGACATCTTGTCTTCTGGATCCCATTACAAATCCCTATTTGGGCCCACTTCTTGGCTGCACCCTGTTACAGGTCGGGTGTCATCCTGCAAACTGAAGGGTCTCTGGTTCAATTCCTGGCCAGGGTATATGCCTGGGTTGTGGTCCCGGTTCCCAGTTGGTGACAACCAGTTGATGTTTCTCTCACACATAGATGCTTCTCCTTCCCTTCCCATCTCTCTAAAAATAAGTAAATATAATATTAAAAAAAGAAGTCATGGTTATACACCAGAACTTTGAAAATTATTATCCATTTGATTATTTCAACCAGTATTTTTAGGAAATAATGTTTCATATAAAACAATATTATCCAAATTAGTAAGAAATAGACAAACATAATTAAGACAGACAAAAGACAAAAATTAAAATAAACATATACAACAATGCCTAATTGCACAAGTAATTAAAGAAATATAAAAGCTGAAGCAATAAACGTATTTAAAATATATTAAAATACGAAGAGAAGTGAGTTAAATGGCAGTATTTCGTGCTGGTAAAAGTTAAGAAAAATGGTCAGATACCTGTACTGGTAAGAGGATAACATATGTTTTAAAACAGTTTTTAAAAAACACTTATCTTTCAACTTAGTATATTTACTTTTAGGAATTCTAAAAAACATGAACAGCTTGTATAAACATACATGTATTCAGATGTTCATTGCAAATTGCTATGCAGATATTTTAAAGATTGCACATATGTAAATATACATCTATATGATGAAAAAGATGAGACATTAAAAGTACTAACACATAAAGTGGAAAAAAGTTTTTATACACTGCCAACTTTTGTAAAAATGTGTGTGTTCACAGAAAAGTATAAAATAATACTGAGGTCTTTTCAGGATAATTCCAACCATTTTTGATATAAGGAGAATGGTTTGCATGATATCAATATAACCTGGCAGCCAAGGAGAGTAGACTGGAATGTGCATGTGTGAACTATGACAACTTCACTGTACTAGTCAGTGGGAGCAGTGGGTGTCGTTGAGTGAGCATGTGAACTGTGTGACTGTCACATTCAAAATATATAAGTGAGTAGAGCAACAGATATGCATCATGTGTTATATCATGCTTGAACATATCTCTGTAGAGACTATTCAATGATTCAGAAGACTGTAGCTATGGGCAACTGATGATTGGCAGCTTCATCACAACTACCCACCTGCTCAAACATCATGCTTCATGCAGAGTTTTGGGGCTAAACATCAAACCACCCAGATGACTCAGCCCCACTACAGCCCAGATTTGGCACCCTGTGACTTCTGTCTTTTCCCAAAACTAAAATCACATTTGAAATCACTCATTCAGACTATTGATGAGATTCAGGACCATATGACAGGGCAGCTGATGGCAACTGGGAGAGCTGTGTGAGGTTCCAACGTGACTACTTTGAAGGGGACTAAGGCATCATTGTTTCTTGTCCTTTGTCCTATGTATAATGTTTCCTGTATCTTGTATCTTCTTCAGTAAATGTCTCTCTTTTTCTTAGTACATGGCTGGATACTTTCTGGCCAGACCTCATCCACTTTCATCGGCATTATATTTATTCTGTATAAGGAACTCTTCTAAGTACTTTACGCCTGATAACATTTAGTCAACACTATGAAAAAGTTACTATCGTTATCTGCATTTAAAGATTTGGAAGTGAGGTGAAAACTCTCTAAATCACTTGCCAAGGTGTTAAGAAAAGAGTAAGACACAGAGTCAGGATTTGAACCTGCACAGAAGGGGCAATTTATAAGTAATTGAGGAGGAGCAGATAGGAAAATTCTTGCTGGTGACCCAGAAACAATGGGACACAGCGGGTATCTAGCTAACAGGCACCTGCCTGAAACTTCCTTGTCTACCAAACTTAATGTAAATTACACTAAGTGGACATGCTAAGCTTTTCTTCCTGAAGCAGGTTTCTTACTCTGAATTTCTCCGGCAGGAAAAGGCAAAGGTGGGGTTGAGGGTGGGAGTCAAAGGTTCTTTCTGAGCCTTTGGTTTCTTAATAAACAGCTTAAAATCAATGTCCCCAAAAGTGGCTTCGGGTGGCAGAATTTGGGTCCCTTCAATACATATCTTCTGTATTCTCAAAATGTATTATATGTGTGCATTACTTTCCTATTAAGAAAAACACTATGGAGCTAACTGCACGTTAGAAGAAAAAACAATTGCACTTATGGGGAAAACAGATGTTGAGTCAGGTCTCGTGAATAGGGAATGCCTCGGACAAACAATGTAGAACTAGCAAACAATAATGTCCGGAAGGTTTACGTTTTTGTGTGTTCAAGTCAATTTAGTAAATTTCTTAATTAGTTCATGAAAGTATAAATGGACTATAAAGATGAGGAAAGCTGACAGTATCAAATTTAGAAATTATAAAAGTAATTTTACATTTGGACATGTTTATACCACTAAACTGCTTTGCATTTCATACATTTGCAGTGCTGTCTAAGGTAGTGCCTAATGTTCAATCCGTGTGTGGACTGTAGAAGCAGTGATGCATCTGGGGTGCAGAGGTAATGGCCTATATTGAACAAAATACTACACTGGTTTTTCAGTTGTCATTTTAAATAAATAAACCAGCATTCATACAGATATATAAGCATTTAAAAAACCTTTCAATCTCATCTTGCTGCTCTCAGCACTTTTGGTAGTTAGTGAGAAAAGCATTAAAAATCTTTCAAATTAAAACTCAACCTAAAATCCCATTCATCAGCATGTTATTCATCCATAGCAACATCACATGAAGTGGGAAAAAATACACACGAAGCACACAATTGACAAATATGCCTTTTGGGGTAGAAATGTGCCGCTTCATTTATTTTTTGATGAACAAAATATGTGCATCAGCATTCAATCAATTAATATACCCACCCTGTCCTCCAGAATACAAAGGGAAACTTGAACTTGATAGCTTGGATTTGCTTTTAATTAGTAGGAAATAGGTAAAAAAAAACATGTGCTTACATGACTGATATTGATAGAATATAATGTTAAGATGTGGTCATGTCATATTTGAATCAACTTGTTATACAACAATTTTTCTTAAATTGAGGAACTCCTCTTGTATCTTATTTCTACATGATAATATTTTGTTTAACTGACTGTAAAACTCCAAAGCCATGTTTTTTACCTTGACACCAGTGATTACTATATCAAGACAACTTTATTCTCTTAGACCTAGCATTTATATTAATAAATGTTTACATAAATTTCCCAAAAATAAGATTAATATATTATATTACATTACATTAATACATCTTACATTAATCTATAGATTAACCCATAGATTAATCTATGAATTTATGTAAATTGGCATAGATTAATACAATTTACATTAATTCATATATTAATGTAAGTTGACATGTTTTCTATGTCCATCTCTCCTAGATAAACTGGATTTATTGTCAACAAAGAAATATAAGCAGTATAATGAACAGAAAACATATTAAATGGCAATTGGATACAAAGTATGCAGTTTTAGAATCTGCTCAGGCAACTAAACCTTTGAAACCCATTTCCCTTACCCACAAACTTAATTTCCTCTCTGGGCTGCCATCTGAGAAATAATGTAGACCTGCACAGCTGTGGATGGCACAGACTCCCGGCACAAAGGATTTACTGCATCTATGATTTTATTGCTTTCCAGACTTAGAATGCAAATCAAGAAGGTGCGGGCTCACTACTTTACCAGGACGTTTTCACACAGGCCCAGAGATACTCCTCTCCCCATGTGCTAGTTGAAATAGCCTTTATTTCCTCACCTCTTTATGTCAAGTATTGATATGCTGCTTTCAGTTTAAAAATTCTCAGGTAATGTGATAACCACTGCCTATAAAACATATCACAGTGTCACCAGAGGCAGACCCGAATTGGGGTCCCTAAGCATTCCGTGGCCTGCAGATTCCTGACCTAGCAGTTCTTGACCTAGCATAGGAAAGAATTCGAGAACGAGTGCCAGTGAAAGAAAATCAAGTTTTATTTAGGTTGAGAGGAAGAGCCCAGGGCACGGGTTGCTGGAAACAGGATCAGTGGTAAGCCTGGGGTCCAGCTGCCACTGCCCACTGCTCCCCTGGCTGCGAGTCTCACGGGCACTGCTGTGAAAGAAGCACGTGTGGGCAAACTCTGAAATTGTGACCTGTGTTCAGTCAGTTCTTGGGATTTTATGTGTTTCCAAGAATGGATTTATTCCTCAGATTAGTGGTCCCAAACTCTGTCTCCACCTTCTGGTTGCGAGGGGGTCTTGATCCTAATATCGTCCGTTCCAGATGCATCGTGGAGTTTCTCCCCTTTGGCTTCCCTTCTACTTTGGGTGCCAGTTTTCCTTATAATGATGATATAATGAACTTTGGGATTGTTTTCTGGTCAATTTTTTCTTCATCTTGGTTTGATCTGGTTTTGACCAGTTCTTGCTGTTGAATTCTGCAACCACCATAGGAATTTCCTGCCATACAATGTTTCCCTTTGGTCAGCCTGGAGGTGGGGGTCCAGATTATTGGCCTGTGATGTTCATTCCTACTTCCTCTTTCCACATGTCAGAACTTTCCCTAACTTCTTCCTGTCCTGCCTCAGTAGGAAAGCTCTAAGTGCTAAATGCCAGAAAGGTGTTGAACTCAATATCTTTCCCTGGCATTGCCCGTCTTGTTTCTCTCATCCTTCATTGACTTTTCCTTTGCTCTGCTGGACACTGCTGACTTTTCATTTCCTTTTTACCCCCAGTCCTATGCAGTCTGTTCTCTGAGGTTCTCTCCCCATGTTCCTTTTACCCTAACCTCTATAAATTCTATGTCATAATCTTATTATATACCATATGATCTTCAAAAAAGTATAAGATGTAATAGGTTATATATGAAATAAATTAATTAATAATTACAAATGGAAAAGTTACAGGTATTATTATGACTATTGTCCATTAAGCTTTATAGTAACAATTTATACTTCTGTGAAACATGTTATGTGTTACTGGTATGAGTGAAGGAAATAAGTGCTAACTATTGATTAAGTGGTTTTTGGTTTTCATTATAAAATCAAAAGGGTTTACAAAAAACACTTATGGTTAGCAGAATTTCATGGTTATTTGTAGAAGTGGGAGCTGCATTAGCAGGTATAACAGCATTTTCTGAACCTAGTAAATTACCATAGTTATAGACTGAATGTGTCCCTCTAAAATGTATATTTTGAGCCCTTGCACCCAATGTGAATATATTTGGAAACAAGGCCTTTACGGAGATAACTAAGATTATATGAGGTCATAAAGGTGGGTCTGCCATCCAATACAATTGGTGTTCTTATTAGATGAGGAAGAGATAGCAGCATCCAGAATTGTGAGAAAATAAATTTCTGTTGTTTGAGACACCCAGTTTGTGGTCTTTTGTTATAATAGTCTTAGAAGACAATATAATCACTCTAGGACATTTTTGTAGTGATGATTGAGAACTAATAAAAAGATATTAGGCTTTAAAACCTCCTGGTAATCATCACCTGTAAAATTATTGCACATGACTCAATTAGACAGCGTTTGCCACTACAAAAAGACAACCCCAAAGCTTGGAGTTGGGGGTAGTCAAGGCAGAACTCTTGTTTAGCAAGTGTTTGCTGAACTCTTCCCTTAATTACAAACTGGCCATATAAGAACTTGGGGGGGTGTGCACATGCATAGGGGTGGGGGGATAGGAATGGGTGGGAGGTTTAAAAATAAAAAATATATAAATTGTTGCTTGAAAATTCATCATACTGAATTTAAATTTTAAGTCTTCTATGTTCTTCTTCTGACATCGGTGCTTTTTCACCTGAGTCAGAATGGCTGTAATCTTGAAGGGCCACAAATGCAGGGAGGTCAGAATACCTTCCATGAGTCCCATCTCACATTAATATGTCAAGCTAATTTTCTATGCAGAAAGAATTCCTCTGATAAAATACAATATTTCCGTCTAAATACTTGAAAGAAAAAAATGTCAATGAATCTCTTTTTTGAATTGAAAACTGGTAATGTTTTGTAACAAAGAAAACTCACCCACATATTCTTTTGAAAAATTATTTCCAGTTTAATTATAAATACTGTTATTTCCCTGCCTATTAATTGTCTAGATGGATACACCCTGGGCCTCGAGAAGTGCTGTCTACATAATGTGTTAGTTGAAACATCATAAAGGAATTCCCTGTGGAAATAGTTTAATATAAGATTTGACCCAGTTGTGTCACAGAAATGTCTGTCTGTGACTTAATTCCTTTATTAAGCTTTTATTGAACATGAACAATGTAACTGCCATTTTCTATGACAGAAAGGAGAGAAATGAAAAGCCTTAACCATTAACAAACTGATTACACAGGCAACAAATTCAGGTTCATCTGTGAGAGATAATCCATAAATAACAATTATTTGAGTGGCTTAATCTATATAAACAATGAAAATGATTACAAATGAGCGCAGAGTGACATCAGAATTTTTGGAAGAACCTGGAGCTGTATTTCAAAAGCACGTACACTGTAAGTGCCCTTCTCATCGTGCCCGTGGCCAGAAACCTCAAATGAATACTTCTTTCTTTTTCTGCCTTCATATTTGTCGAAAAATGGGTTGTATTTTGAAAAGATTCTCGTATTTTTCTTTTCCTTTTCTTCCCTACTTGAGTCCAACACTGCCCTCCTCCCCATGCCTGGGCTACTCGAGTAAGTTCTTCGTCTCCACTAAACTCCAGGCCTTTGCCTCCTGCCCATCCCTCCCTTTCCTAGTCTGCGTCCTCCCGAGCGTTTACTCAGGTTTCTCACCTGCACTGAAAGTCGGGACGATGTCTATGGCCTGCGGCATCTGATGTAAAATTTCCTCCCGGACAGTCAAACCGGTCCTAGTCTAGTTTTATTTTCTCTTTATGGTCCTTTAATTTCCAACTCACTTTCTTCTCCAGGGCAGGTTTCTCATGAGTCTGCACTCACATCCTAGACCCTGTGCCCCAGTTTTCACATGTGTGCTGTTCACGTCCTTTTCCTCGGCTCTAATAACACCCGTGCTCCTCTTCATCTGCTTCCTCATCCATTCTTCTAATTCTGCTTCGCTTCTATCCCTTAACATCTTGAATTCTTCTGGTCTATGTTGGCCTCTTTTTGCATACATACTAAAAGTTACGGAGTTGAAAATTTAATTTTATCATATGTTTTGTTTCCATCATTGTGGTATGTCATTTATAAGATCTCTGAAAAGAGGGACTATATCTATCTATCTGTCTATCTAAACACACACTCATATATATTGTTGTGTTATCTTTTGTCTTATTTAACAAAATTTTTCTATAAATATCTGACTGATTTGGTTATAACTAGCTTGTGAATATGTGGCACCAAATTTTTACATGTTACTTTACTCTTTGTATATAATGATGATGTGTATGAGAATGTAGTTACTTGAAGACTTAGTTTTACAATATAGTCTTGACACAGTGTTTGTATGCTAGTCATTAATATCATTAATAATAATTGAGCTGACTATTTAAAACTTTATTTGAAATAGAATTCTAGTTAAGAAAGCAAATAGACATGGATTTTAATAATCAAATAAACTACAGTTAGGGTGACTACATGTGTCCAAAGTGGAGGAGGAGATACTGAAGACACACAGCTATAAATACACACAAGCAAAAGCTCTTTCTTTTTAAATGAGTTATTTAAGTAAATACTTGCTAAGTGCAAGCATAAGAAGGTGAGTTATTCAGATGATACGCTCTCATTAGAAAGAAAACCACTGAGGAGATCACAATGAATATTAAAGACAGCATTGATAATGTATGCCTCCCTGATTTGAATCTTTAGGAAGGTGATTGAGCACACTAAAAACCCATGTTTATGCATGTTGTTCTTTAATGAACTGCATTAAAATGTGTGACAGATTAAAGGTGCTTTCAGCACGAGAATTTAAAACCCACTTCGCTATTTTGCCAAAGTAGATCATTTCCCACCCAGGAGTCCCCTGATTTTGATCTTGGCTGAACAAAACTTTAGTAAACCTCTTTTTCATCTATTTTTTCAAATAAATTTGGATATATCATTAAATTGTCTCAATTAAAGAAATGTCGGGCTTTATTTTTTCCTGTTTAATATCTTGTGTTTATCTAGTGGTCTGCCTTTTCTCAGAACATTTTTATATGCATTATTGCACTTAATTCTTTTGAGATAATCAAGGAAAGAGATTATTATATTCGTATTATAGGGATGGAAGCTGAGGCTCAGAAAAATTAAATTACTTTTGACCTTATATAGTGGTGCAGATGAGAGCACAGCCCTGCAATTGTGAGTTTTGCCTTTGAGTTCCTACAATCTAATTGAGGATTCAGAATAATAAATAAATTAATTAATTAACTTTAATTTAGCAAGATAATAGTACAAATATTTCAGTTCTAAACCTGGTGTAAAAGAGGGTTTTTCTTTTCACAATCTTTCAATTATGAGTGTTTTTTTTTTTCTTTCTCAAAATAATCACTGTCATATTTAAGCAGCCAGTGAGTGATGACCTTAGGGAAGTGACCAGTCTGATCTCAAGGAGCGTCCGACTTCCAAGATGTGATCTCATTTCCTGTAGCTCATCAAAGGTTTAGGCCTAAAACATAGTCAAGGGTTAGAAAAGCAATAAATATCAAAGTTTAGACACAGACACACTGTCTCACCCATCTTTGTCTGACACAGAGCAGTTCTTAGTGATCTGAGAGAAGTGAGTGTGATGATGAAAAAGAAGAGAGTGTGCTTCAGTCTTCCACTGTAACCAGTGCACCTGGAGGACAGAGCTTTGCCAGGAATGACCTTGGTTTGGGGATGATTCCCAAATTGAAAGCAGGGGCTTTGACTGCTGACAAAGGTTTATGTTCCCTCTGTTGTGTGTAGGTTGTAAGTCAATGACCCCATTAGTTGGTTGAAGACTGAGTTTATTGTCATGATAAAATAAAACCTAGAAGAAAATCTTTCTGACACATTTAATGAGATGCATCGTTGTGGTGGTGCTGCGTGGTAATTAGATAGAAAAGGTGAGAGAGGTGGCAAGACCCCTGGAAAAGCTTTGCATTCTTGAGAATTTCCTATCATCCCCGAACTTAGGGTCAGATGGAAAGGAGGAGGAAAGGGCGTTTTGTAAATCTGGACTTCACAGAAATCAAACATGTTGATTCATTTAAATATAACTTACTTTTAATTGTATTAAATTTTAATTTTTCTTTTCCAAAGTATTTCTTGAGCTTCTTTTCTGTCTCTTACACTGGTTTTTCTTTTTTCCTTTTGTGTTGGATAAATAAGGTCAATGACATGAACTATGCATATTATTTATTAGGAGCCTGATCTGGGGCCAGTCTCATTCTGTGTGCCTTTCCAATATTTTCTCACAATCTCTTGCAGCCGCTTTTGTGACCATTTCACTTTACTGATGTGGCAACAAAGACACAGAGATCTGAGTTGGAATTTAACTCCAGAAGTTAGTTAAATGTATTCATGGTTCTAAGAACCTAGGAAACTTTCTGGCACCTTATAGGTATTAAATAAATAACAATAACATAATAACAAACACTCAATTAAAAATGTTAAATGTGGCAAATTAAGATATTGGATTGAGGATTTTTTGCTTCTGAAGCTACTAATTGTGTCTTGATTCTATTTCTAGACAGAATACAACTCGAACAAGTTCAAAGTCTGTCAAATTTGGTTTTCTTATATTAGTCATGAATGTATGATGTATATATCTTCAAGGGTTGTTGTGAGGAATGATAAAGGAGGATATGGGCAGTGTTGTTGGTACAGACTAAATGGATCTTCAGTAAATACTGGCTATTATATTTATTACATTACATTCACAAAAAATTTTGTTTTTTTTGTTTTTTAATTTTTTGAAAATTAAACAATTTATTGTTTATGCTATTACAGTTTCCCAATTTTTCCTCTTTGCCCCCTCCACCCAGCCCACACCGCACTCCCACAGTCAGTCTGTACACTGTTGTCCATGTCCGTGGGTCCTGCATATATGTTCTTTGTCTAATTTCTTCCCCTTCTTTCAGTCAGTCCCCACTTCCTTCTACAGCTGTCAGTCTGTTCCATGTTTCCGTGTCTCTGATTCTATTTTGCTCATGTATTTTGTTCATTAGATTCCAGTTATAAGGGAGATTATATGATATTTGTCATTCATTGACTGGCTTATTTCACTTAGCATAATAGTTTCCAGGTCCATCCATGCTGTTGCAAAAAGTAAAATGCTTTCTATTTTACCATTGCATAGTATTGCATTGTGTAAATGTACCATAGCTTTTTTATCCACTCATCTACTGATGGACACTTAGGCTGTTTCCAAATCTTAGCTGTTGTAAATAATGTGCTATGAACATAGGGGTGCTTATGTTATTTTGAATTGGTGTTTCAGGATTCTTTGGATATATGATTCCCAGAAGTGAAAACATGGGCAGTAAAATTTCAGATACCTTGCATAGAAATATTTTTTCCTGGCATGTCTCCTAGGGCAAGGAAAACAAAGGAAAAAAAATAAACAAATGGGTTACATCAAATTAAAAAGTCTCTGCACAGCTAAAGGAACCATCAGCAAAATGAAAGGGGAAGTCACTGTGTGGGAAAATATATTCACCAATGATACATCAGACAATGGTTTAATCCCCAAAATATATAAAGAATTTATATGACTCAACACCAAGAAGACAAACAATCCAATCAAAAAATGGGCAGAGGACCTAGATAGACAGATCTCCAAGGAGGACACACAGATGGCCAATAGACATATGAGAAGATGCTCAACATCACTAGCCATCAGAGAGATGCTAATTAAAACCACAATGAGATATCACCTCACACCGACCAAAATAGCCATCAGTAAATCAACAAAAAAGTGTCAGCTAGGCTGTGGAGAAAAGGGAACCTTCGTGCACTGTTGGTGGGGGTGCAGACTGCTGCGGCCACTGTGGAAAACAGCATAAAGTTTCCTCAAAAAATTAAAAATCGAACTGCCTTTTGACCCAGTGTTTCCAATTTTGTTAGATTTGATGAAGCCTAGGGAAACTCCAGGTCAGGGTGTGCCCTCCAGCCCATTTCCTCATTTTCTTATTAACGTGTTCCCTCCTATTTTTACGTAAATGAGGCCATTAGGATTGTATGGTCAATAATTCTCATATAAAATCCTCTATCCTCCAGGTTATATCATATGAATGAATGAAAGCCTATTCTTTGAAATAGGCTTTCCTAGAATTTAGCATACGAGTCTGGGAATATCTGTTGCCTCCCTTATTGTACTATTACCAATGAGGTTTTTTCTTCTGAGGTTCCCTAGTAGTCTATAAATGTATTTTGCATAAGCCTCATTTTTCGTTCCATTTCATAGCCCTAGGCTTGCATGTATTGATCTGTGTGTGTGTCTGTATTAACCCTCTTTTTGGCATCTACTTTTAATTTATGCTTATATTTCTATGCATCTTTGTAAGCTTCTTAAATCCTTTTTTAAGAAAAATAAGGTAGGATATAAAAAAAGGAAATGAAAAATTTTAGAGTTCTGTATAGAGAACCATTCCACATATCGTGGAGACTGTAGCTCAGCTCTCAGTTCAAACACTCAGTGGGACACCAGATTCAGCAAGCAGGCCCCACGTCCGTGGACAGGTTTTCCCGTGGGGAAATCAGACCTCTATTGCACGTAGGCTGCTATGAGGCCTGCTTTTGCTAAAACTCCCTCACCCTGGATCGAGACAGCAAATGTTTATGGCATATCTCTAAAGCAACTTCAAAACATCTGTGCTAAACCTCCCAAGTATGGAGTGAAACCAGTTCAACTACTTTCCCCCTGGATCTGTAACATCCTTCTCTTTGAAGTAATTAGCAACATTCTTTCCTTGGTTATCTGTAAAAGGTAGTCACCTACAGTGAACCTATGCATAGTCAATAAGGACCTGTGCATAGTAAATAAAAATCACCCTCAATGTAATGTGCCCAGAAAAGCAATAAAAGTCTGTCCAGGCAGGGTCCCTGTGCTCTGTCCTGCTCCTGGGCCCTCTCTCTCTGGCCCTTTCTCTCTGAGAGCGGCCTTGCTGGTCCTGTGGAGAGACTTCCATAGTCCGTGTGCATTTGTTTATCAAACAGCCACAACACACAGATTCTTCAGGCCGGGATCCACATCAGTTCTATGCAACAAATGGAACTGTTTTCATTTCCCAAGTTTCCTGCTTTTTTCCTCAGAACTTTAGTTTTGGCTCAGTATTCATAGATCAAACACTTACCAAATTCCGGGGTCAGGCAAACAAAGCTATGTTGCTTAGACAACACAATGTAGAAATTTGTTCTTCAGGAAAACACAGTATTTAAGTCATTAATTTTATATTTAAATAAAAGTAAAATAGCATATTTGAAAGATACTTACCAACTTTGGTCACCTAATTATATCACCTTTCTGCTTGTTTGCCTGATAACTTGTAAAGTTATGTTTGATAATATATTCAGAATAGTGAGGTAAGTTTATGATTTCAGATATAGTCAAGTAGGTAGGTAGGAAAATAGGTAAATAGAGAACTCAGGTATACTTGAAAGTATAAAGCTGAATTTGTACTATGTTCTTTTGCAAACTTCTTTCCAAGCACTTTGTAGTGAGCATAAAATACATTGAAAACTTTAGGTGATAGGGATTTCTCAATACAAAGGACAGCATTTTCTAAATCTTTTGTCATGTGTAGAAATCCAAACTGTGACTTTGGCTTCCTGTGAAACATAGCTCACTGTAATTCTGTTATCATGACCTTTCCTCCCTCCCTCTCTTCCTTCCTCCCTTCCTTCTAACTTTCCTTCCTTCCTTCCTTCCTTCTTTCCTTTTATAAGTAGGACAGTTTACAGTCTGGTTTTCTTTCTTCAGAAATGCTTATCATGACCTTAACTTACCACATAAACCTTATAGTTTAAGGGAGTTTTGCCTGAGTGAAGAGCATATGTTTTCAGAATAATTTAAGGTTTTTGCATATGTACATATGTATTTGAGCTAAAGATGTATATACTTATTTAACCTTTTTTGACATAAAATAAGACATCAAATGAGGAAGAGGCAACTAATTTGTTCAATCAAATCATTTTCTTCCAATGATTACATATTTTCCATAGCACAAAAATTGCATACATATGAATGAATACACATGATTCAGTTTATGCTCCCTTGCAATTTGAATCTGTATGCCTTTCTCATAGTTTTTCCTATTTAAAAGTTTTTATTTTCTTATACTTTACGTACAGATAAACTTGGCTATTATTTAAGTTCTTACTATATTTGCCATGGTAAAACATGACTGCTCTGACAAAAATTGCTGTTTTATTTGTTCAGTAGATGCTGTGAGGGCTATGTTGCTGAGCTCTAATTGTCCCAAATTGGTGTTGAGCCAGACAGTATTGAATAATGTTTTAAACTAGTAAAAATATTATGGTTATTAAAACCAGTTAGTGTCCTTTAACATTAAATCATTGTTAACATTAAAATGGGTTCTCATGTCCTATTTTCAGTTTAGCCATCTTCGGTTCGTTAACAACCTGGGGGAAAATGTCCTAGGCTCAGTAAGTCTAAATCTCATTAAGATAGTTGCTGGCTCTGGAACTTACAGCATTCTACCTGCAAATCCTGTGTGAACCTACCACTAGAGTTTCTGAGAGAAAAAAAGAAAATCCGATCCCTGCTCTCTCTTTTTTTACTATATTTTATTGATTATGCTATTATAGTTGTCCCATTTTTTACTCCTCTTTATTCCCCTACACCCAGTACCCCCCCACCATCATTCCCCCACCTTAGTTCATGTCCATGGTCATACATGTAAGTTCTTTGGCTTCTCTATTTCCCATGCTATCCTTAACCTCCCCCTGTCTATTTTATACCTACCATTTATGCTTCTTATTCCTTATACCTTTCCCCCCACTCTCCCCTACCCCTCCCTGATGATAACCCTTCATGTGATCTCAATTTCTGTGATTCTGTTCCTGTTCCAGTTGTTTGTTTAGTTAGTTTTAGTTTTTGTTTTTTTAGGTTTGGTTGTAGATAGTTGTGAGTTTGTTGTCATTTTACTGTTCATATTTTTGATATTCTTTTTCTTAGATAAGTCCCTTTAACATTTCATATAATAAGGGCTTGGTGATGATGAACTTCTTTAACTTGACCTTAATTGAGAAGCACTTTATCTGCCCTTCCATTCTAAATGATAGTTTTGCTGGGTACAGCAATCTTGGGTGTAGCTCCCTGGTTTTCATGACTTTGAATACTTCTTTCCAGCTCTTTCTTGCCTACAAGGTTTCTTTTGAGAAATCAGCTGGTAGTCTTATGGGAACTCCGTTGTAGGTAACTATTTCCTTTCCTCTTGCTGCTTTTAAGATTCTCTCCTTATCTTTAGTCTTGGTTAATGTCATTATGATGTGCCTTGGTGTGTGCTTCCTTGGGTCCAGTTTTTAGGGGGACTCTTTGAGCTTCCTGGACTTCCTAGAAGTCTATTTTGTTTGCCAGGTTGGGGAAGTTCTCCATTATTTTTTTCAAATAAATTTTCAATTTCTTGTTCTTCCTCTTCTCCTTCTGGCACCCCTATGATCCAGATGTTGGAATGTTTAAAGTTGTCCCAGAGGTTGCTAAGCCTCTCTTCATTTTTTTGAATTCTTGTTTTTTCATTTAAGGTATATGAGGCATTTAACCTGTGGTTATCAATACCCAAAACCCCATAACAGTTAATTCTTAAATATGCAATCTATTTCATTTATGATAAATCCTTATTCTACTCAATGTAGCATCATCTTTTTATAAAACTCTAATGGGAGTATTATTGTGCAATACATTTTTCCTTAAGATTTTCTCTCATTCATAATTTTAATAATTTTTGTGTGAATTAGCCTCTAAGCTATTCCATGAGGTTGAACATTTAAATTCCAATAGCTTTACAGAAAACATTAATGAAAGATGCTAGAAGTTGTTTTATAATAATGACTTCAAGAATACCATCAGTGCCCAGGACAGGGTGGCTCAGCTGGTTGGAGCAGTGTCCCATAAACTGAAAGGTCACGATTGGATTCCCTGTCAGGAAGCATGCCTGGGTAGTGTGTCTGGTCTCAGGTTGAAGTGTGTACATAGATAATTGATTTATGTTTCTCTCCCTCTCTCTCTGCTCCCTTCCCATCTCTCTAAAATCAATAAGCATGTCATTGGGTGATTAGTAAAAGTAAAAATAAAAAAAGAATATCATAAGTTTCCCTAAAACAGTGACTTCCAAAAGCTAGTCAGAAATGTGGTTGGCATTATTATGTCATAAAATCCTAAATAAATATACATATTATAATAACATAATAATATATGATATATTATATATAATATGTAATATATTATATATGCTATGTCTCTTTAAAAAGCCTACTAAATGATTTTTATAAAAATCTCAAGACCACAATTTTGAGAAAACAGGTCTCGTGAAATACATTACAGTACATGGTTTCCTAAGGTTGGTTTAAGAATTTAGATTTAAATATGTCTATGCCAAATATCTCAGTCCACTTCTGCAGTTTATATAGAGAGTATATGACACTCACTGAAACTACCAAACTTCAATACATGACCACACACAAGAACTTGGATGTGATTCCTATTCTCTAAGATCTAGGAATTCCTCAAATTGAAATGGACTCAAATCTGGAGGATCATTTAGAGATTCATATGAAGTGGCCTTGGCATGGAGTCTTTTCCTGTAAAGTAAAAAACTACAATACCTTCAAGCATCTGAAAAAAATTTTTTTCAGACTAGGAAAGTGAGAATCCAGCTTTTATTAATATTTCAATAATATCATGTTATTATAATATCACATTCAGTAATATATATTCAGATATTACTACTATGTATTTAAATAGTTAAAATACAGCAAGGTGGGGACTGACTGTGGGAGCAGAGGGTGGGTGGGGCAGGAGAGAGCAACAGGAGAAAATTGGGACAACTATAATAGAACAACAATAAAATAAATTTTAAAAATGTATCCCCTTCATTAACTATGGTATAATACCATTACATAAAGAATGCACTACCATCATCTCCCAAAACAAACCTGCATTTTTTTATTAATTGATTTTAAAATGTCATAATGACATAAATCTCAGTATTTCTATGGTATTCCATATTATTAATATGACTTAGGTTATTTACCTTTAAAACACATTTAAGACTATAGAAATTTTACACATTTTCATTAAAAAATTAGGAATAGAAAATATGCATTTTTCACATAGCTTATTTATGTTATTGATGACATTCTTGTTATTTCATTATTTACATCAGGATTTGGCAAAGTACACCTATGTAGAAAAGCTACATGTTGTAAATAAAGTTTTATTGAGACACAATCATGCTCACTCATGTTTCTGTTTTCTGTGGCCCCTTTTACACAACCATGGCAAAGCTGAGTAGTAGCAACAGAGACGGAAGGACCTGCTAAACCTAGAATGTACTAATAGTTTCTTTAGAGAAAAGTTTGCCGATGCTTAATTTAGACATCAAAGAGAACAAAAGATAAGTATATATTGTCTACATTACTAAACATTAAATTTGAAATAAAATATTAAGTATTTGGTTGTTTTAATATGCCAATTTATTTCAGAATATATATGTAATTATAGGTATGTAATTTTGCAATAATCTGTTTTTCAGGCTAACAAAATCTTGATAAGTAGATAAATCAACACCTGTAACTGAAGTGGTGCTTATTTCTGTTGTTAGAAGTACTGACCAGAAAGTACCACTTTGATATTTTAATATAGGTAAAGATATACTGCCATTGAAGAAAAATACAACTATAAAATAATGACTACATTGCAGATATATATTCTGGCTTTCTTAAAGATTCACTGTAGAGTTCAACTTTCCCTCAAACATATCACTTTTTGCTTTTAAAATATACTAGTGAATGCCTTATCTTCCTTTTAAAATTATTGTTGGAAGTATGAGGTTTCATATACGGAGTCTCTTTGTTCTAAGTTTTAAATAATAAATCAGTAATTTGGAGACAACTGTGGGCTGTTTAATTGAAAGCTCATTCCTCTATCTTTTGAGTTTAGCAACAGTTCTGAAGGAAGTGAATATAGTTATCATCAACCCCCAGGGGTATTTGAATATGTGTGTGCACATGCATGTGTATGTAAGAGAGGTTTTTGTTGTTTTGATTAGTGGGAAGGGTTCAAGGTATCGGAAGGAAGACTGTCAAAAGTCTTGCAAAACATAGCCTGTCCCAAACAGGGAAGACTTATTCTCCCCAAAATACCATTTATGCCACCTTGAGAAACACTGGAAATCCAGAGATTATTTATGAGAAATTGCAGAAAGCTTTGAGGTTACAAATATAAATCTGCTCACGTTCATGCATCAATTTTTATTATTGTCACTTAGCAAATGGATCTCCATTTAATGATTTTTCTAATGTGTTATTAAAAGTGTTTCCCATTATAATCTAAATAAATGGCAACTGATGTCAGATTTGCATTATACTTATATTTGGAATTGTATTTAATTATGATAATTGGTAATATTTCAATTGATGCCCAAAGCAACTGAATTTTCTGATGCGTCATTTAAATATTATTTTGTAATCCACAAGTCAGTTATCTCCTTAGGCTGATCCTCTTCAAAATTAATTCCTTAGATCTAATTAGTTAGTGGAAGCTCTTTTATGAAGGAAATATAAGTGTCCTGATGATTTTTATGTTCTGTTGCCAATCATTGTGTATATTCTCCTTTGAAAAAGTGCTTAGCAAGCCAAATGTACTAGACTATTTGCCCATGGTAATGGTTAGACCATTAAAAGCACTATCTAAGAGTAAATAGGAGAGGTTTGTTGCAGTTTCAGTTGCTTAAAAATTGCACAGGTGAAGAATTCTTCATCTGAAAATATTCAATGCAGAAAAAATTCCAAAGTATAACATTCTCTCTGAATTGTAATATTTTTCGTAACTCTGTGCGTTTCTTGTCTTTAAAACTGCCCAAAGTCTCCCTTCTTCTTCAATACATATTTGAGCCAGGACATTATAAGATATTCACATCCTCTGTGTGTTTGTGACGTTCACATTTTCACATTCTTTGTGTGTGTGTGTGTGTGTGTGTGTGTGTGTGTGTGTGTGTGTGTGTTTTAGGGAAGACTTCAGTCTTTATTGTAAAGTGAGTTTCCAAAGAGAACATCAAAGACGGAAAAGTTAATCTGTCTCTGTAAATAAATGGATGGGCCCTAAGCTCTGTAGCCACCTCGTTTGAGCGGACGAACTATGACAAACATACCCTTTAGCTGCCCATCATTCACGTCATAAGTTCCAGCCTCTACCCATGTGCCATATAACCTCAAGAAAGACAAGCTTTCCATTATAAATGAAAAATGACTTTATTCCTCACCACTGTGATAGAGTCGATTTTTAAGTTATTTATCATAACCATAACAAAAGAATAGCAAGTGTAGAAATCAATGAGATTTTTAAGGAACTACATGTCATGAGTGCTAAATTGAAATTTAGCTGCTATAGGTCATTCACTTTACAATTTGCAAAAACTAACCATATCATTCATTCAACTGAAATAGTCAAATGTATAGAGGGCCTTGGGCTTGGGTATGTCTGCTTAGCCTTCTTCTCATCTCTCCCACTTCAGGACTGACTCCTGGTAGGATTCATTCCCCTTCTCACTGGCTGCTACTTCAGGATGTTTCTTTTTCTTCTTTATCTTTCTACTAGTATCCAGAATCCAAGGTGTTTACTGGTATCCACTTCTTGAGTCTTAGGCTAAATTTGTCCCTTGGGACAGAAACACATACTCATGAGAAAGGAGGACAATTTCCATTCTTGTCACTTTTTCCTCTGAATATCAGCCAAAGCCTCAAATTTCTTCATAACCCATATCCTTCGTCTAGATGAAATTTAAAAATATGTACTTTATAAAAAACTATTTTGTATGTGGAAACTCAACTTTGCCTTTCCTTAGCAGGGTTTTACAGACAGGAAATTAAAAAGAAAAAATAAAAAGGTATTTAGCAATCACAAGAAAAAATGAAGCATCTTTTGGCACCTTTTGCTGTTTTTTCTCCCTTTGAGTTAAAATCACAGAAACATTTCAAAAAGAAATAGAAAAGTCAGAGGATAGCATAACACAACTCATTCAATAAATATTTACCGCCATGTGTATGTCACGAATTGGCACCAGGGTTACAAGTCTAAGCAAAGATTCAGTCTCTGAACCCATGTAATATATATCTTAATAGAAAACATAGGTATTCTTTAATTCATCCCAAAAATGATGGTAAATTTGAGGCTGTTCTTAGAAGAAAAGCCTGTGGTGAGATGATATGGGAGTACTGTGAGATTTACCGCAGTCAGTGGGAAAAGATGTGGTGTGAGCTGCAAAGTAAAGAACAAGTAGCAGTTAGTTAAGCCAATATGGGGAGAGGGAAAGTATAATAAGAAAAGGGAAATTCTGTGGCAAGAGGAAACATATTGAATATAAGTAAAAGAAAATGAAAATTAAAAGTCTGCAAATCAAAGAGCTAAGTGCTGGATGTGAGGGCAATCTGGCTGCGACATTTGTCACCCCACTGATCGCCAGGGTTGATTCGGCTGATCTGGCTGGCTAGGCGGGTGCCCCTTCCTCCCTCACTGATCCATGTGCGTCCCTCCCAAAGCTGTGCGCTCGGTCGAAGAGGACGACCTTCCCAACTAGAGGAGAGGACCGACCTTCGGTCAAGGGTCTACGAGTAGCTGTGTTCCCCTGCTAGAACCTCCTAACAAGCTCTCAAAGAGCTAAGTGCTATCGGGGAGATAATGAGGCTGGATAGAAGAAGCAGCGGGATCACCCGGGTTTGAGGACCCTTTAAAGAATGTTGGTCTAAATCTGTTCATGGAAAGGCTTTCAGTGTGAGGAGTTAATATGATATGAATTGCTGTCCCAAAAGGTCTTTTTGGGGCAAAGTGGTGAACAGCTTTGAGGGGAATTATAACAGAGGCTGAGAAACCAGCCAGGAGGACATTGCACAAGTTCAGGGGAGACATGATAGATGCTAGGTTAAGGGTGGAGAAATGTGTGCAGGGTTATGTTAAATATTAAAAAGGAAAAGGATCAGGCTAAAGAAGAGTCTGGTAGCAGGAAGAGGAAGCTCTACTAAATGACAGAACATCTTATGTTATTTTTAATATCAGAAAATTGAACATACTTAAAAGCCATTGAGAAGGATCAAATTAACAGAGAAGAGGAACTTAAAATATAAGAAAATAGCCCTGGCTGGAGTAGATCAGTGGATTGAGCACGGGCTGTGAACCAAGGGGTTGCCAGTTTGATTCCCAGTCAGGGCACATGCCTGGGTTGCAGGCCAGGTCCCCAGTGAGGGCCACATGAGATGCAACCACACACTGATGTTTCTCTCCCTGTCTTTCTCCCTCCCTTCCCTTCTGTCTAAAAATAAATAAATAAATTCTTAATATATATATATATATATATATATATATATATATATATATATAATGAAAATAACAGAGTGAGGTTCTTAGAAAAGCAGGAGTGGGGGTAGAGGTGAATTTCGGGGGAGGATGCTGTTGCAGAGCCCCTAACCCTTCCCTCACTTCTGTCTCAATATTGCTGGTCCCCGCTGCCTCATCGACTGCCTCAGTTTAGGAGCCACAGCAAGTGCTTCAGAGATGCAGAAGGTACGGACGCAGTAGGTGTGGAGGCAAAATAGAAGGGCCCTTTTGTCCTAGATCCAAGGCTATATGTACTTTGGGGAAACTTCCAGAACACACTGTCCTACAGAAATATTTTTTATACAGCCAAGTACACTTGGGCTAAACTAGTATACTTCAAAAATATTCTGGGTTAAATATTCTGTGTTGTGCTTTCATTGGAAAACGGTTAACCGTATCACCCATTCTCCTCCCCTAGAAGCAAACTCACACAGAACAATAGATTTTACACAGCACCAGTAAGCATTTATGCAGGATACAGGGCAAAAACAAGACAACACACACAGCAACACCATAGTGCAAGTCTTGCGCCTTCCAGTAACAGCTTTCAATGTCCCAGCCATTTTGCCCTTAAGATGTGTGTTCTTACAGAGCTAAGCTAAATAGGTACAAGTAACTGTAGTTCAGAGAAGCTGTCAAGTTTATGTGACCAGCTAAATATGCAGCCTCTTAGGGTATCATGGCTGCATTCTCCTGAGGCAGCAGCATCTCATCAACACGGTTAACTCGGGACTTGATTATAGCTGCTTGGTCTAGCATATCTTCTTCGGCCAGTTTCTCACCTAGGATCTGGCAAAGGCAAACATCTGTCCATTCCTCAAGAGAATATTGCAGGAGAATTCAGATCCTCGGTATCCTTGAAGCTAGAAGAAATATTCAGAATCCTGCTGCTGCTTTTCACTGCAGTTGTTAACATTATTAATCTTTTGCCTAATTATCTGTTATAACAACTCATGGCAGTTTAGTTACTTTTGATTCACTTTTGCATTGTTTATAAGTAACCATTAAGAGTTCTCTACAATATTAGGCAGTCATATGTGTCTCACCTGTTTTGACTAATTACTTTACATGCCAGCTTACATTAGGAGAAATTGCTAAGCAGTGATATATACAGAGTTTCATATTTCCTACATATAGATATTTTAGGAATTTGACGTATATCATTACTAAGAACAGAAATAAGTCTATATTTTAAAAACATTTCAGTAATTTTTCTATTGAAATAGTTTTTTCCTAAAATCCTTAGATATTATTTTATTAGCAGCTATTAATTAATTAATTATTTAATCATTTTATTCACCCAAACTATTATTAAAGAGCTACAGTGTACCAAGGCTAGACAGTGTCACATATCCTCAAGAAGCTTTAGTCTACGAGATATAAATAATCATGATAAACTATCCTTAGCTTAATTCTCTTGCTGAATTGGAGGGGATTTTTTTCTTTCTGCATACTGTGTCAGGAATATGCAGATATTGTCATAAGCCAAACTAATAGTAACCAAAAATAGTTACATTGCAAAAAAGGTCTTATTTTCCCCATCTATGAAATATCTGGAGATACGTGGTCCTGAGCTCATGTGGCCATTAGGTACCTGGTGCCGCGACTCAGCCATCCTTAGCTGTGGTTTTGTCAGCACGTTGCCTCATAGTCGCAAAATGGCAGTTTTTCCTCCAGCTTGCATTCCACAAAGGAAGACAGGAATGGACGAAAAGTAAAATGTACAAAGGCATTTGTTAGCTGTGTTTTCTGCCTTTGGTAAGCCTTAGAGGTATCCCCACTCAACAGCTTCTGGTTTTATCTCATTGGCTGATACTGTGTCACGTGACTACATCCACTACAAAGCATTGTGAGAATCTAAACATGTTGAGTTAGGTGCACTGATATTCTTAGCAAAACTGGAGACTTGTGAGGTTATCAGTAGATAGCTCCAAATGACAACTGGGCCTCTTATTGTGTTATTTCACTGGACTATTTCTAAGTCAATAGTACTTAGGACATTATTTTTGTTACAGAAATAAGCAACTTCTTATTTTATGTGTTTATATCATAACTCCTACTTACCATAATTTAAAATATAGAAAATTAGAACTTAGATTATTCTATTTATAAAGATAAAACAGTTATTTTCAATTTCCTTTAATTGTGACTTACAGTCTTAATCATTTTATAACTTTTCTTCTATTCATCTTTCCATTTAGAAAATTTCACACTTGATAACTTTAACTAAGAACACAAAACCATGGCAGGTTATGATATTGACATGTGCTAATCTACTCCAGTTTGGCTGAGTTATGTACAATGATATATATTTTTTATTTTCTTCATTAAAATACAGAAGAATAAAATGCTTAGATGTTAGCTTTTTAAACAAATTTATATTTAAAATGACATTTATAACAAGAAAGTCATTAGTGATCAATATTTTCATAATACTTCCATTTATCCCAATAAAATTAAATTCCTAAAAGCTTATGATCAATTTTTTGTATAACTTACTATATTACCAAGATATTTTTGTTGCATGTACCAGGAAATGCCAGAGTCTTGAAAGCTTATAGACTATAGTAGTGATGAAATTTCAAAGTAGTAATTGATTTCATAAGTGCATTTATTAAGAGAGCATACATCTATATTTATATTTATATATACAACAGACATAAATAGAATATATAATACATAAATAGAAACAAACCTCTTTGTTACCACAAATCCTTAACAATATGCACAAGCTCTAGAAAATAACTGATAGTAGGCAATGAATTGATCTTGGGTCTCTTTGAAATTGTTATTCACTACAATAAATTTCTGAAAATGCTGCTTATATATGGAAACCTATATCTAGATTACTGATAGCTTCCCCTAGTGAAGCAACAGGAAATTATTTTAAATTACCTCTAAGCAAGGCTTATAAGGTTTAGTGAAAGTCAAACAGAAAGGATGCGAGAAAGAATGCTAACATTTCCTAAAATTAGAGGCGGCAGGGCAATAAGAAATGGCTGGTTGGTACTTTTATACCTAAATACTAGTGACATTTCTACAACCAAGTAAGAGATAACATTCAATGCATTTACAGCAAGGCATGTGGTGTACCTACACTGCATGGAAGAATATATTCTAATTTCAGGTACACCTTGGATTGAATACTGCATCTCCCATTAGTCTGTAAAAATTTATATTCTTTCTCAGCCTTAGTACTATTGCAAAATCTGTGTGAGGATTAAAGTAGGACCTAACAGAATGATTGACACACAATCATTATCAGCACTATCAGCACTATCTAAATGGGCTCATCTGGTCCCATGGCTCTAAATGTAGTCGGTATGCTAAATGTATGTCTTTAAACTCAGGCTCTCTCCTGAACTTCACCCTCTTACCTCCAACTGCCTCTTCAACATGTCTACTTGGATGTCTGATGAGCATTTCAAATCTGTCATCTTCAAAACCAAATTTCTTGTCTAACCCCCTTATCCACATTTTGCTCAGCATAAGCAGTGACCGGTCTACTCTATGTGCTCTGATTAAAACAAACTGAGTAATCTTTGACTCTTTTTCCTATCCCCAAACTAATACCTCATTAAATCTTATTAACATTACCTTCTAATTTTACCCAACATTTTACTACTTCTCAACCTCTCCATTGCTACTTTCATGTATAGGTCACTATTATCTTTAACTGGCTATGATAACAGCCTCCTGACGACATACCTCCTCTCAGGCTCTCGCCCACCCTCTCTCTCCTCCGAAGTCTATGTTTGACAAGCAGGCATTCGAATCACGTCAGAGCTCTGCTTTGCCGTGAGTACTTCAGTGCCTTTCCATCACACATGGAGTAAGAACCAAAGTTATTACGAGTTCCCACAACGTTGTAGATTATTTGACTTATATGTTGGGTCCTTGACTTTGTCTTCTTTCCCCTCTGGTTCACAATGTTCTAGACCTATGTTCTTCCTTGAACACAGTAAGTGCACACACATCCTCAGGGCTTTTGTATCTACTCTCTGCACTGCCCTGGATTACTCTTCTTCTAAGTGCCAGGAAGGTCTGCTCCTTCACCTCCTAAAGTCAAAGGCCATCTCGGGGAGGCCCTTCCATGGGTATTTAAATAATAGTTTCCCTACCCCTCCCTACTCACTCCCCACACCACATTCCTTTTGCTGACTCATTTTTCTTCATAGAATTTATCATCATGTGGCCTAAAATATATTTTATCTACTGGTATTTAGTTGTTCATTTGCAGGGCCTTGCACATAGTAGTCACTCCGTAATGCTCATTACATAAGCATACGTGTAAATAGAAGCAGTAAGAGTAAACTTCAGTTTAGTATTTCTCAACCTATTTAATTTGATAAAGTAGAGATAAAGAGGTCATTTCTGTCTTCACGCTCAGCTTAGGAGGTTGATAATAAGTAATAAAATTATGAGGTAAATCTTTTAATTTCAAAACTAAATTTATAGGTTCATTAAATCCTAGTTATTAAAAAGAGCTGGAATTATGTACAATATACAATACATTAATGAAAATTTAAATATTAAGACATAAAAGCTTTGAACTCTTCTAGTAATATATAGTTAATATTTAGCCTTTTGTGGAAGATTTGTGTGCCTATGAACACAAAGCCCAGACATAAGACTCTTGAAACATCTTTTAATTTTTTTTCCTAGACATAAAATGAAATCCTATATATCTAACAGAAAACTAGGTTTAGAAGTCTCAGAAGAAAATCTTTTTCTATATGACCATCAAAATTTAGTAGGTTAAGTAGAATAGATCTCTATCAGCCTTCAAAAATAATTAAGTGAATCTGAATGTGTTGTCAAGAAAAAAAATATATAATATGATATATATGTACATCAAATGTTATTATATACCATTAAGATATATAGTATATCTTCATGATAACATATATCATTAAGAGTGAAAACATAAAGAATAAATATGTAACATCTATATGAAAGAGGAAATGCTAGCCCATGTATCAGTAGTGGCTTTCTCTGTGTGCTAAATGATAAACTGCTCAATCCTCTAAGGATAATGTTCCTATGCTTAAAAAGTCAAATGCTATTCTAATGTCATTTATTTAAGTATTGTCTCATTCCTTATTTTTTTGTTCTTTAAAATTATGTATTTATTTTTTCATATATATATTCTATTTTAGTATATATTATTGATTATGCTATTACAGTTGTCCCATTTATTTCTCCCTTTTTTCCCCTCCACCCTATACCCCTCTCCCAAAATCACCCCCACCTTAGTTCATGTCCATGGGTCATACATATCCTTGGCTTCTCCATTTCCTACACTATTCTTAACTTCCCCTTGTCTATTTTGTACCTACTATTTGTGCTTCTTATTCCCTCTACCTTTGCCCCCATTCTCCTCCCCCCTCCATGTGATAACCCTCCATGTGATCTCCATTTCTGTGATTCTGTTCCTGTTCTAATTGTTTGCTTAGTTCATTTTTGTTTTTGTTTTTTTAGGTTTGGTTGTTGATAGTTGTGAGTTCATTGTCATTTTACTGTTCACATTTTTTATCTTCTTCTTTTTCTTAGATAAGCCTCTTTAACATTTTGTATAATAAGGCTTGGTGATGATGAACTCCTTTAACTTGACCTTATCTAGGAAGCCCTTCCATTCTAAATGATAGCTTTGTTGGATAGAGTATTCTTGGATATAGGCCCTTGCCTTTCATGACTTTGAATACTTCATTCCAGTCCCTTCTGGCCTGCAAGTTTCCTTTTGAGAAATTAGTTGATAGTCTTATGAGAACTCCTTAGTAGGTAACTATTTCCCTTTCTCTTGTTGCTTTTAAGATTCCCTCATTATTTATTATATTGGGTCATATAATTATGATGTGCCTTGGTGTGTGCTTCCTTGGGTCCAACTTCTTTGGGTCTCTCTGAGCTCCTGGACTTCTTGGAATTTCCTTAGCCAGATTGGGGGACTTTTCCTTCAATATTTATTCAAATAAGTTTTCAATTCCTTGGTCTTCCTCTTCTCCTTCTGGCATCCCTATGATTTGGATGCTGGAATGTTTAAAGTTGTCCCAGAGTTTCCTCAGACTTCATTTTCTTTGAATTCTTGTTTCTTTTTCATTCTATTCAGGTTGAATGTTTACTTTTTCCTTCTGGTCCAAATCATTGATTTGAGTCCTGGCTTCCTTCCTTTCACTGTTGGTTCCCTGTACATTTCTCTTCATTTCACTTTTTCCTTCATTTTGTGACCATACTCAACTATTTCTGTGAGCATCCTGATTACCAGTGTCTTGAACTTTGCATCTGATAGGTTGGCTATTTTTTCATCATTTAGTTCTGTTTTTGGAGCTCTGATCTATTCTTTCATTTGGGCCTCTTTTCCTTTTTTTTTTTTTAATTATTATTATTATTTTTTTTTTTGCTTTGGAGTGCCTACTACATTCTAAGGGATGGAGTCTTAGGTATTCTCCAAGGCAGGAACACCCAGGACTCCACATTGTGGCTCTATATGTGGGGAAGGGGTCTGAGAGGGAACAATGCCACTGGCTTAGCTCTTGGGAGGCTTTCAATCACTTCCCCTCCTTTCCATAAGCAAATTGGGCCCTTCTGGAGCTGATTCCCAGGTGTATGGGCTTGTGTACATTCTAGGACCCTTGGGTCTCTCCAGTGAACTCTTCTGTGAGGCTAGGAATTTGTCCTGCCAGCTCAACCCCCACAGATTTTTATAGCAAGAGGTTTTGAGTCTTTATTTCCCTGTGCTGGAACCCTGGGTTGCGCAATCTATCTTGCTCCCCAGTTGTTTCTTCCGATTTATCTGCATGCAAATGTGGGACTGCCCGCTCCTCCAGCCGCTGCCTTGCCTGGTCTACCAGGCACCACCCTGTCCACTCCGGTCCTCCAGCTGCCACCTTGCTGAGCATTCTCTCTACCCTGGTGCCGATCTCCACCCCTCCTACCAGTCTGAACTAATGTTTCTTCTTCAACTTCTTGGTTGTTGGACTTCCATACAGTTCAATTTTCTGGCAGTTCTGGTTGTTTTTGTTTTTAAATTCGTTGGTGTCCTTCTTTTGGTTGTGTAAGGAAGCAAAGTGTATCTACATATGCCGCCATCTTGGCTGCAAGTCTTGTCTCATTGTTTAATTTTTAAAGTCCAAAAGTGTAACGTGGGAAGTGTAGGACCCATTTCACACAAACTTCATCTTATCTCTGTCCCCACACAACTGTAAAGCTTAATCAAGGTGGCTTTAAACAATAGAGCAGGACATGTACACACAGGTAGGCACATGTTGTTGGTTGATTTCCACACTTCCTTTTTTTCCTAGCCTTTTTCTAATAATTATACAAGACACAGCTATGTAACCCAGCTCTGTCAGTGAGATACAATCAGTATCACTGGCTTCCATGGAAGTGTTTTGGTGGGGGGGGGGGACAACATCAACGGGCATTTTCATTTTACTTTTTTATCCTTTCAACTTCTTACTGCCTTAAATACAGATGTGACACCACCAAATCAAGAGTAATTTAGATTTTGCTCCTTTGGTGCTCTCAGGTAAAACTCAGTTTTGGAATTAATTGGTAGAAGAGGGAAGAGAATCGCCAGTGTTTGAGGGGTTATGCTATTTTGTGTGGCAGCCTAGAAGACACCAAGTTTTGGGAGTCATCACCTGTTTCTCCTGCCTTGGATCCAAACTCAGCAGAGTGTGCTTGGAAAATGTATCAGTAGGTCCTGATTTCTCCTCTTGTAGCAGAGAGAGTGGCTCCTTTGTAGGCTAGTTCACAGCACGCTTTCAGGAGTCATTCCTTGAGTGCTACAATAGAGTTTGCTCTTTCATTTCTTCTCATGATATTGTGAATAATGTCCAGCATGTTGCATAAGTCAGAGTCTCATCAGGAGATATAAACTGCACAGTAATATAAAGAATTATTAATTGTAACAAGGGATTGTAATAATAGTGATTGTCGAGTAAAGAATAAAGTGATCTCTAAAGAATTAAGGACTAGAATATATAAGAAGCAGTTTCTACCCTTGGGGCTAAGATAGAATACCAAAGAAAGGAGCAGATCTAAAAGAACTCTTCCCCTGGGATTAGGATCCAGGCCTCATTGAGGAGATGCAGCCATGGTTCACTAGATGGAGTTTGTTAAGCAGCCATCCTAGCCAGACACTGGCTTGTAATTCACCTTTTGGGGTTCCTTAGAAAACTGCCCACAGGAGAGGGCCATGGGCTGTTGGCTCCTGTCACTGCAGCAGCTGCACACACTTCAGGAGCCTGGCCTGCAGAAACCCATGCAATGAAGGAATTTGTTGAGAAGAGCTCACTAGAAGCAAGAAGAGAACCCTGAACCCTGCCATGTGCCTCAGCTCCGGCTACTGATAAAGCAAAATTAGCACTGTGCCAATGGCAAAGGTGAAATCATTTAGAGCCCAGTTCTGTTGTACCAGAATAGGTGATGAAAAGTGCATTTCAGGCTGCGAGGCAATAAATCGAGCACTGGCACCCATATGCAACTGAGTTTTGACTTAATCACCATCTCAGAGCCTTGCTGCAGGCAGTTCTTCACCCAAGTCCGAGCTACAGACCTCCTTCTGCATTCTTCTTCTCGCAGCTCTGGAGTTACCTACTCAATGGGAACATGTGCATTTATTTGTCTTATGAGCTGAATTGTTTCTTCAACGTTCATTTGTTAAAGTTCTAACCTCCAATGCCTCAGAAAGTGACCTTTGGAGACAGAAACTTTACAGAGGTAATCAAGTTAAAATGTAAAGGTCAAGTTAAATGACCTTTACAGAGGTCACTAGGAGTGTCTCCTCATCCAGCATAATTTCCGTTCTTATATAAAGGGAAGATTTAGACACAAAGATGCACATAAAAGGAAGCAGATGTGAGAGACTGACAGAAAGTAGCCTTCTGTAAGCCAAGGAGAGAGGTCTAGAATAGATCTTTCCCTTAGAGCCCTCAGAAGGAACCAATTTTCAGGACACCTTGATTTCAGACCTCTAGCTTCCAGAACAGTCAGACAATAAATTTTGTTTCATCTACATAGTTTGTCCTACTTTGTTATGGCAGCCCCAACAAACTAGCATGCTTTAGGTTACATATATCATAAATGTGGCTTAAACAATTAGTGTTTGTTTTTCTCACACAATAGAAGAACCAAAATAGGTGATCCAAGATTTGGTTCTGGTTCAATGAAAGCAAGACCCTGGGGTGTCTTCTCTGCAGTATCCATTGCCTTCCCTTCACATCACAAGATGACTGCATAGTTCTGCATATCTTGTCCTCATGGGGCAGTGTTCAGTGCAGGGAATGAAGAGGGGACTGTCCTCATAAGACTCTCTTCATCAGAGAGGAGGATCTTTCTTAGAAGCATCGATGCCTTACCTCTACCACCCCAACAGGTTTCTCCATAAAATCTCAGTATTGTGCTCCACACTCTGTAACCCTTGCTTATGTGGAGACATGGGCTCTCCCGTTAGGTCTGAAGGGAGGACAGTGCCCTTCCCAGCCACCCTTGCTAATGTACCCAGTCCCCCCAGCTACTCTCTCTCTTTGCCAGGTGTCATTTTTTTTAACACTTCCATTTTCTGAATGTATATTACTTTATCAGTTTCTTGTGAATTTATTGTCTCCCTTTGATAGAATTAAACTTCCATGAACACTGGGACGTATCTGTTTTGTTTGCTCTTATACCCACATTTTCTGAGACAATAAAGCAGATATTCTATTAAATATAGTTGATTGAATGATTTCACTTAGGGGCATTTCAAAAGTATTATCCCCTTTATATCCCCCTACAACCAAAAGGTCTTTCTCCTGCAAAGAGCATTTACCCTTCTCTAATTTGTTTCCATTTCCTGGGAAATATTTTAAGGAACTGGAAGCTAGGTATCTCTTTGGAAACCATTTAGTGCTATTCCGGATATCCCTAGCTAGATCTCCAGGCTGGCTGTGTATTGGGTAATCCCTGATGTTCTTACTCAAGGGTCCTAAATTGTTCCCACAAGAAGCTGAACATCTAATAGTGTTCTACCTCTTGACCTTGGGGTTCACCGTAAAATCAGCTTCTTGCTCCTTCCAAAACTGTGGTCACACACAAGTATTATACATCATACTTTGCTTTCTCAAATGTATTACACCCTCTTAGGAATGGTTTGGTAAATTGATAAGATTCTCCTTTTCCATTCTGTGGCTCAAAAACCTACATCAAAGGTCCAATACCATTGAATAAACAAAAAAGTCCCTCTTCTACTTGTATTTAAGGGTACGAATCCCTTGAAGGAATAAAAAGCCTCCTCCTTTTTTTCCCTCCACAACAAAAGTGATTTTTCAAATAACTGTAATTCATTTATTTGTATAACAAGCCTACAATCATTACCAATTAAGAATAGCTTTTGTGCTTTTCATTTTGAGAGACATAAACTTGAGTGACTCAGAGGTGATTCCCTCGAGGATTTCATATCTCAGTGGAAAAAAAGTGAGAGATGCATAAATAATAAATATCCAGTATAGTAAGCACAATATTAAGAAAAATATTTACAGTTTGATGTTGGTAAATAAGGTGAAGTGAATACTCAGCTCTGCTACGGTATTCAGGAAGGCTTTCTAATACTGTAAAAGTTTGAGAAATAATTCACCACCGTGTGTAGATGATTGAACTAGGGTCTTTTTGTTTTGAAGATTTAGGGGAAGGCACTTGTTTGATTATATTGTTGTGTAATACTTTCCCCACAATTTATGGGATTAAGAAAAACAGGTTCAGTATACTTCATGGCATTTGCGGGTCAAGAGTTTGGAACGTGCTTGGAGATGGTGGTAGGGTGCAAGTACACGCAGGTGGAGCTGGAGTGTGTGGGTACTGACCCGGTCTCTCTCTGCATGTAGTTGATTGGCTTTCCCAGGTGGTCTCTTCACATTGGCTAAGCCGGGCTTCCTGACAGCTTGGTAGCTTCAGGGCCAGGGGGCAACTTCCACAGGGACTTGGGCTCCTGCAAACAAGGTGGAGGTTGCATCACCTTTTCTAAGCTAGTCATGAGAGTTATGTGGTGTCACTTCTTCCTCATTGGATTGGTACAGGAGTGTCATGAGTCTGCCTAGAAAGGGCAGGGACCACAGAGCTCTCTTTTCAATGGGAGAATGGTCAAGGGTCACATTGGAGATTTGCTTTTTGTGATAGGAGACAATGTTGCAGCCATTTTGGAAATCAAAATACATATCCTTCCCCCAGACAAAATATACACACCCCCTTATGTGGGACACCTTCCACCCCACTCTTTTTGGCAAGAGTATCAGCCTTGAGGTCTAATATATTTGCTTTAAATCATGTCCATGTGTGGGTAAAGTTATTTACACACAGTTCCTAAGATACAGCTCCTCGAGGATCATTTTTGTTCATCGGACCTCTAAATTACAGATTCATAAGATAACCACTACAGATAATTTGATTCAAACAGAGAAAACTGAAGACCCGCAGCAATTGCAGTTATATAGCATTTCTGACATCCAGCTGGGCGTATGTTGCCAGTTTCTTGATTAGGTCTCATCCCTGCTCTCTCCTCTGGCAACTCTTGGCAACATCCCTTGGGCACCATTCTTATCCCATAAGAAATGGCTCATGTATATAAATGAAGAACTTTCTCAGCCTGTTTCCTGACCACAAAGTTCAAAAGTCAAAAGTCCTCTTAATTTTGCAGTATGTCCTTTTCATTTCAACTTGGAATCATTCTTTTTAAAATGTGGTTTTTTCTAGTGCATCAATTATAATCTGCTACATTAGACAAAACTGGTATCCACAAATCTGAGGTAAGCCCTTCTATCTATCTTTGGTGTGCAGCAGTTGTCTATTGTAGCTAAAACCAATTAGTCATACATTTAGGGACTTAAAATAACAGAAAACTGTTATATTACAAACTCTGAAGATCAGAAGTCCAAAATGGGCTATGGTCCTTCTGGAGGCTCTGGTGGATAATCCATTTCCTTGCCTTTTCTAGAGGCTGCCCACATGTCTTTGTTAATGACCCAGATCAATGCAACCTCTGCTTCCATTGCAGTAGCTCTGTCCCCTGCCTTCTTTTCCCTTGTAAGGATTCCTCTGGTTTCACTGGGTTGTCCCAGATAATTCAGGTAATTCAGATAATTCTCTCCCCACCTCAAAACACTTAACTTAATCAAATCAACAGTCTCTTTCATCATATAGGTGACATATCTACAAGCCTCCTGTGAGGCTGCTGCAGGAAAACTCCCCTTAGAAGCCCTATTATGCCATTAAGGGGCATCTGTGACACATGTCTTTAAAATGCTCAGAGATTTTTGGTGATTATGATGTATCCGTGTTTTCTGGGTGATGGGGTGGCTGAGAGGGCCCCCAAAACCTCCCCTACTGCATAGTTTGGCAGAGGGTTAGCCATATTTTCAACGCTGAGTATTGAACATCCTTTAGCTTACTATGTATAGGTTAATATTTGGAAATTATTCTAGATAATATATATTTTCCAAATAAATATGCACTAAGGAATAAAACACAATAAAGCTTCCAGGGCTGGAAAAAAATAAACTAATGTTAAATACTTACTGAAAGCGTAGACTATTCAGCTTGGCTTCGCAGGCACTACTAACAGAATAATTCCATTGAACATTATTTCTGCTGCATCACATTGGAAATGCACTGTGGTACAGTTCTACTTCAATTGCTTTCTCTCGGGTATTGAAAAGTTTGCCCTGGAAAATGAGAAAATCAAGTGATGGAAAAATTTTGCAGTGTATGGCTGAATGATAAATATATTTACTTTAATGCGGGAAATAAAGGCTGGTGGAGAAGTCAGACAGAGTACAAGTGAAACAGTGTTTGTATGTCACCAAAACATATTTAGAATTGTTGGTGATTACCTCATTTAAACAAAGCAGCTACATGATTCTCTGCTTTTGGTACAAGCTGATCTACTCTTAAAATTCATAATTGATGGAGACACTGTGCAAGGTGGAGAATGAAGACCAGGAAGTACCTACAACAACTCTACACATATAGCATCCTGTGATTGTCAGACATCATCTATACTTTCCTGTTTTCCTAGTTAATCTCCTCTTCAGACCCTTTCTCTATTCTTCGAGTGTCAGTTTGTACAGATTTTTTTT
The DNA here is from genome assembly GCA_004026765.1 of Micronycteris hirsuta. Classification (NCBI taxonomy): domain Eukaryota; kingdom Metazoa; phylum Chordata; class Mammalia; order Chiroptera; family Phyllostomidae; genus Micronycteris; species Micronycteris hirsuta. The sequence continues at coordinate 5,340 of PVJI01008632.1, read as the reverse complement.
CCTTCTCTAAAGACTGTTCTGGTTATAAAAAAAATCCTAACTATTCTCTAGAAATAAAGAAATGCTAGTATCCATCAAAGAATATGAACTAATACGATTTGTGTTTATATATTTTGCAGTAACAAAGGAAGCTTGAAAAACAAACTTATCATGGGCCTATCTTTCCGATGTGTTATCTGTGAAAGAGTAAGCACTCGAAGGACAGGACTTGGACTTCTTTGTGGTGTGTGTGTGCGTGTGCGTGCGTGTGTGTGCAAGGCCTCCAGCTTAACCACCGGGGCATAAAGGCACTTAATTCAAAATCTAAACAGAGAATTTGCCAGTTGGCATATACTACAATGGGCTCAAATATGATGCCCAGAAACTGAAATGCAACCAACAAAAACCTAGTTCTCATCTTCATAAAAGTTACTTAGTTTCGGTCAGATACCAATTCTATTCTGAGAACTTCTGAATTACAGCCCTTTGTGGAAGGGAACATATGTTGGAACCTTTCTCCTTCTACTCTAAAAAGGTGGTAGTAGCCATTTCTCAACAGAAGAAACCAACTTGACCCTCTGGGGCTGCTTTGGCTAAGCATTGGCTGAATGTAAATGAATTAAGCAAGGAGATACAATTCAATATGCTCCTAAGCAGTTCTTTCAAAGTCAGCTCAGTCATTGCTTACCAAGATGCTGGGAAATGTGCCTACTTAGGCCCATTTACTGACTGTTAAGTTGAGAGAAATGGCATACTAAATCAAAATGGTAGGAGAAGTGGGGAGAAATCTATATGTACATATAGATTTTTTGTACTAAATCTATATGTACATAATATCAAATACAGAGCTATTAGGCACTATTTGCCTTATATTACTTTATCTATATTCTTCTCTCAGCATCAGATATGTCAAAGGACATGTAAAGGACTTTTTTTAAAGGACACTGTGACATCCCTGGTGGAGTTGGCGGTGGAGCAATGTTCCTGGCCGGGGCTCACGAGGCCTCAGGGTTGTCTGGGTGACTTAACTCTGCACTGGTGATTTTTTCACGTCTCTGCCAAGCTAGTTCAGACATGTTCTTTAAGATGAATGTAGATGTGTAAGAGCACGCAAAGCTAACCTTTCGGGCATAGTTCAAGTTTTTACTTTCTTGAGTTTGTTAATATCCCATTGATTAATGCCAGTTACACGGCCCCTCTGAGACTTCAGTTTCAAGGCTTTTTGGATACAGGGTGAGAGAAAGAGAAGCTGCCAATTCAGCCCACCTACTGTGCACAGTTGTTTAAATCCCTCCAGCTGTTTTCTGTGGTCCCAAGGCTTACTTGTAGATCTATGAGGTCCAGGTATTATCAGCGATTCCTTACATAACCACCCATTTCATTTTCACAGCAACACTTTAGGTCTGTCTGTTCTGTCTACGAAAGAGGAAGGTGCCACCACAGAGACCTGTAACTGGTCTCAGTGAGCGCAGATTTGAACCAAATCAAACAAAGCTAGTAATTTTAGTATAAGAGCAGAGAACTGAGAAAGTGTGAATTACTCCTAGTGGGACGTAAGCAAAATAATGATTATAAAAATATCAATGGTTAGGGAGAAAAGTCGAGAGTAGAGAGTCTAGTGTTAAAATAGCTGACCTTCAAGTGCTGGTTGTACTGATGAATCTAAAAGATGATTGAATGTCATAAAGTAACTGCTTTTGTTAGACTTTTCTTTAAATCTCTAAATTTTGTAATATTAGGCAGTTTTAATATACCTATTGCTTAATGTTCCCAATGTAGAATGAATGAAAAAAAAACATAGTTGAATAAAGTTTGACTTCACTCCTTTAGGATTTCCATGAACCCTTCAAAACTAGCTAATGAGAATTTTGCTGAGCATTCTCATACTTGAAATAGAAATATCTTTTAATGAAGGGTCTTTGATGTGACTATAGAAAAATAGTTTTAGACTGCACAGAGGTACCAGTGGAAAGGAAGGATTATTGTTCACTTAAAGTATTTAGAGCACATAGAAATCTCTGATTATTTTATTGAAAACTACCAGAAGATCTATTTTAGGCAGAAAAATAAAAGTGAGCAGCAAAGGTCAAAGCAGTATCAATCTAAGGAACTCTGTAGTTACTAGATCAGCAGAAATACATGCTTGATTGACTTTAATAGTCTTGGCACTAAATAACATCAGCCTAAAAAGATCCACTCTATTTACCAAAAAAAAAAAAAAAAAAAAAGGTAATAATCACTGCACCACTGTAAAAGCTTATCACACAGGCACACACATGTGCACACAACTACAGAGAGCACCAAAGAATCAAATTAAATTCAACTTTTCTAGGACATTAAAACCAATGTAAAGTATTCTGAGACTCCAACCAGTTAGAAGAAACAGCTAAATGCCATAAAGATCATTGATATGCTAATTTTAATTTGAATAAAATTTTAGTACTGTTTAGGATTATACTCAGTGGAAATGGTGAAATAAATCTGATTTTTGAAATTCTGGAATGTAAAGCAATTAAGATCCCAGGAGCATGTACCATTTTCACTTAAATGCTAGCAATTAGCCCTATAAGCCATGATCTTTTAGCATTCTAGAAATTTCAAGTATTTTCTTTCTTTAACCATAAAATATACAGACCACATCAAGCTTCCAATATAATTTTCTTGTCAATATTGACCCAGCTGTTAGTGATTATTCTTGGTCTCCAGGCTATCTGAAGCAAGATGAACTGAAAACTGAAGCTGTTTTTCAATATTAACCTGATCACAGCAAACCTGGAGGCAAGGAGTTTTCTATCCCTTCAAGCTGCCTATCTCCTGAGGTTATCTTATCTCAGAGGTATTTTATCTCTTGATCTTGAAACTAATATTCCCTAAATCAGCAAATGTGACATATTCACCAATGTGATGTCAATTCAGCCAATTTGTTCTTGGTTTGACAAATTAAGTAAAGAACATACTGAGTTGGCAAAATGTTTTAATTGTTGAAGCATTAAATCTTTTTAAAAATTGTTTATTGTAGTTCAATTACAGTTTTCTCCATTTTTTCCTCATTACTTTCCCCTGACCTACCCAGTCTCTACCTCCCTCATTCAAGCGTTCTCTCCTCCAATGTCATTGTCCATGTGTCCTTTATACATGTTCCTTGACCTGACCCTTCACCTTCTTTCCCTGATATCCCCCTTGCCCTCCCCTCTGGTTACCGCCAGTTTGTTCTTTATTTCCAAGTCTCTGGTTCTATTGTGCTTGCTTGTTTGTTTTATTGATTGGGCTCCACTTATAGGTGAGATCATATGGTATTTGTCTTTCACCTCCTGGCTTATTTCACTTAGCATAATGCTGTCCAGACCCATCCATGCTGTCACGAAGGGTAGGAGCTCCTTCTTTCTTTCTCCTGTGTAGTATTCCATTGAGTAAATGTACCATGGATTTTTGATCCACTCACTTTTTGATGGACACTTAGGCTATTTCCAGCACTTGGCTATTGTAAGTTGTGCTGTTATGAACATTGGGGTGCATGCGTTCTTTTGAATTTCTGTTTCAGGATTCTAAGGGTATAATCACAGCAGTGGAATTGCCAGGTCAAAAGGCAGTTCCATTTTTAGTTTTCTGAGGAAATTCCATACTGTTTTCCATAATGGCTGCACCAGTCTTCATTCCCACCAGCAGTGTACTAGGGTTCCCTTTTCTCCAAAATCTCGCCAGCACTTGGTGTTTGTTGATGTGTTTATGATGGCCATTTGGACTGGTGTGAAGGGGTATCTCATTGCAGTTTTAATTTGCATCTCTCTAATGACTTAATTTTTGTTTTCTCATTTTTTTAAATTTTACTTATCCTTTGTTAATTAAAAGTAATTGACAGCTTTCTCTATGATAAAAGTTATTTTTGAGTTGAATAGTGTTAATAGTATAGATTTGTTTATGGGTAAGGAGGTTGCCCTCTAGGGTACGTTTGGCTATATCTGCGGATGTTTTTCTTGCCACAGTTAGGAATGGGGCCAGGGATGCTGCTAAACAACCTGTAATGTACACGATAGCCCCTCCTAACACAGATATATATATTTATAAATATATATATGTATATATATATATATATATATATATATATATATATATATATATATTTGTTCTCATTGTTAATAGTGCTCACGTGGAGAAACTCTGATGTAAATAAAAGAAAAAAAAGGCAAATACTGCTAACCTCAATTTCCTCAACCCTACATCCTCTTTCCCTAGGGAGAATGGAGTTTAAGTTTAAATCATACATGTGCATTCAGAAAAAAAAATATGTCATAGTTACCATGGAACTACAAAAAAGCATATAAAATACTGAATGAAAATGATCCATTCTTAGGGAAGACAGAATAACAAAGCGATCATATACAAGTGTGTCTGGAGCACAGAATAGGACCCTGAGTGATGGGGGCAGGGTACAGTGGACACAGCAGTGAGTTAGCCACAATACTTTCCATCAGTTAATTGTTAAGGGAGGGATAAAGAGAAAAGAAAACAAAACCAAACATTTTTCTTCTCTTTTTTTTCTAGTTGTAGAAATGCTAATAATCTATTAATGTGATGAAAGCTGTGAATACAAAGTAATGCATATAGAAAAAATAAAGGCTGAAAGAATCTAACAATTATGAGAAACCTACTGTGCTGTATTTGGTAGATTATATGAAATATCATTTTATTCTCCTATTAATGCTATTTGAAAATGAGACAATAAGCTAAGAGAGGCGCTGTAATTCATCTAGAGATGAAGCCAGGATTTAGTAGGTCTACACTTTTCCTCCAATCTCAAACATGTAAGTCTGGTTTATATATACGGTTATTTGTCTGCAATTAGAATTCTTGCTACCTCACCTCCTTTACCTAGATAATGCCCATTCATTCTTTAGGTCTTCATTTGGATGACTCTCCTGTAAGTTTTCTCTGCCCGTTTGAATAAAGTGCTTCTCCAGAGTGCTCCTTGACTTCTACAACCACAGCTCTATGTTGTAATCCTGTGTCCACTCACTCCTCTAGGATATAAGCTCATTCACTCTTTTATTCAATTGAACTCGAAGTAATTAGCAAAGTACATAGCAAATAATATATGCTCCTGTGTGATTTAATGAATGGTTATGTGGATGTGATATTCCAATGTAGTTTAAGTGTATGTATACATATTTCAGGAAAATACATATACTAAAAAGAGAATCCTGCTCATACAGGCATTGTGTTTCTATAGCTGGGTGCACTAGGAAGAGATGGAGTCTTCTAGCTCTACCATAATTTATGGTGTCCTTTATCTTATCTAACCACCAATGAAGTTATGCTTTAATTCTGGAGTATCAGATGGTAAAGGTGACCATTCCTTCCTTC
>PVJI01008631.1:0-69998 GCA_004026765.1 Micronycteris hirsuta | reverse complement strand
TGAAGATGTAATGAATGTGCTTGACCATAGCCACAGACAAATGCACAGACTCACATTTATGTTACTTTAGAGTTCATCTACGACTCTGCCAGGCACCCCCTGGCAGATTCTTAAAAGAATGTTTGAAATGGAGATTTAATCATTTTAAGTGTGATTTTGCATTAACAGATATTTATAAAAACCAATAGTGAAACAAGCAATTATCTACTAGATGCTGTTTGCCATTTGACCTTTTCTACTCATTTTTCCTGGATTTAAATCCTGACTCTACTGTTTACTTTTGGTATGAACTTGGGCAGGTCACCTAACTTGCCTCAGTTTCCACAGCTGTAAAATAGGGGTGAATATAATTCCGACTGCAAGGGAAGTTGTAAGAATAAATAAGCAATTCATTTAAACACCTTAAAATGCCTTGGACTCACAAGCTCTCCAACATGTTAGGTGCTGTGTGACTCGTGGTGGGGTTGATAAGCCTGCTGTTTCTCACTCTTTGTCCCTGTGAAGAGTAAAATACTTTTTATTTCTTGTATATGACCATTTGTAGAGAAAGGCAATTTTATTTTTTAAATATATTGTATTGTTTATGTTATTACAGTTGTCCCATTCCCCCCCTTTGTTCCTCTCTGTTCTGTACCCCACCTCCCACCTCCCTAACCCCCCTTTAGTTCATGTTCATGGGTCATACATATAAGTTCTTTGGCTTCTCTATTTTCTATACTATTCTTAAAACCTACCCTACTCCATCTATTTTGTATTGACCATTTATGCTTCTTGTTCCCTGTACCTTTTCCCCCATTCTCCAGCCCCCCTCACTGCTGATAACCCTCCTTGTAATCTCCACTTTTTTTTATTCTATTCCTGTTCCAGTTGTTTGCTTAGTTTGTTTTTGTTTCTTAGGTTTAGTTGTTGATAGTTGTGAGTTTGTTGTCATTTTACTGTTCATAGTTTTGATCATCTTTTTCTTAGATAAGTCCCTTTAATATTTCATATAATAAGGGCTTAGTGATGATGAACTCCTTTACCTTGACCTTATCTGGGAAGCGTTTTATCTGCCTTTCCATTCTAGATGAAAGCTTTGCTGGATAGAGCAATCCTGGATGTAGGTCCTTGTTTTTCATGACTTTGAATACTTCTTTCCAGCCCCTTCTTGCTTGAAAGTTTTCTTTTGAAAAATCAGCTGACAGTCTTATGGGAACTCCTTTGTAGGTAACTCTCCTTTTCTCTTGCTGCTTTTATGATTCTCTCCTTATCTTTAATATTGGGTAATGTAATGATGATGTGCCTTGGTGTGTGCTTCCTTGGATCCAACTTCTTTGGGACTCTCTGAGCTTCCTGGACTCCCTGGAAGTCTATTTCCTTTGCCGGATTGGGGAAATTCTCCTTCATTATTTTTTCAAATTACTTTTCAATTTCTCTCTCTTCCCCTTCTCTTTCTGGCACCCTTATGATTCAGATGTTGGAATGTTTATAGTTGTCCTGGAGGTTCCTAAGCCTCTCCTAATTTTTTTGAACTCTTGTTTCTTCATTTTGTTCTGATTAAATGTTTATTTCTTCCTTCTGCTCCAAATCGTTGATTCGAGTCCTGGTTTCTTTCTCATCCTTATTGGTTCCCTGTACATTTCTCTTCATTTCGCTTTGCATAGTCTTCACTTTTTCCTCGATTTTTGACCATATTCAACCATTTCTATGAGCATCCTGAATACCAGTGTTTTGAACCCTGCATCTGATATTGGCTATCTCCTCATCGCTTAGTTCTAGTTTTGGAGTTTTGATCTGTTCTTTCATTAGGGCCATATTATTTTTGTCTTGGGGCAGCCATTATGTTGTAAGGGGCAGAGCCTTAGGTATTCACCAGTGCAGGGCAACCCACTTCCCTGAGTTGTGATGCCATATGTGCGGGAGGGGTCAGAGAGGTAACAATGCTGCTTGCTGAGCTTCTGGCCTGAATTCAGTCACTTCCTCCACTACTTATAAGCTAATTGGGTCCTTCCGGTGCTGATTCCTGGGTGGGTGGTTTTGTGTTCATTCTAGGACCCTGTGGGTCTCTCCAATGAACTCTCCTATGAGTCTGGGAGTTTTCCCCACTGCCACAACCTCCACAGGTTTTTTTTTTTTTTTTTTTAAAGATTTTATTTATTTATTTTTAGAGAGAGGGGAAGGGAGGGAAAAAGAGAGGGAGAGAAACAGCAATGTATGGTTACCCTCATGTGGCCCTCACTGGGGGCCTGGCCTGCAATTCAGGCATGTGCCCTGACTGGGAATCGAACCAGGACCCTCTGGTTCCCAGCCCATGCTCAATCCACTGAGCTACACCAGCCAGGGCGCCCCACAGGTTTTTTCAGTCAGAGGTTTGAGGCTCTATTTCCCTGTGCCAGGGAAAAGGCAATTTTAAACTCCATAGTTCACTGCAATGTTTTTTTATTCAGGACAGTCTAGTAAATAAGACTTAGCTTCCCACAGACACTGTCGAGCAGATACTGAGAGATAGCACGGGCAATGCTGTGAATACCAGAAAGTCCAGATTTACTGGACTCCACTTTCTGTGATGCAAGTTCAATAATTTTTCATAGTGACCTTGCAGGTACTTGAAATAAAACTGAAGGTAGGAATTAACTGTTTACTAAGTCCTCATAGATAATATGAAACTGTATAGTGGCTTGTGTATTTAATACAACCTCTAAGAAAAAGAATCACTTGCTTAAACTTGTCTTTGAGGTCATGCAGAATGTAGTTAATATATAGAAGATCTTTTGATTGAAGAAAATCAGATCGAATTCATTTGGTAAATAGAAAGAAATGGAGATTAGTTATATTATAAAGTAGTATAATATGATACAAACTTAATTATTTATTTGGTTATCTTCCTCCCTGAAATAGCTTGTATGGGCCAATTTAATAAAATTTAAAAACAAAATAAAGGTTTCCAAGGCCTTCGAAATTACCCATGAGAAACAAATGGCCAGGAATACTGCACCCACAATTACCTCCAGAGGGAAATGGAAGAGGTAAAACTGCTATAATTGGATTTTCTCCAAAACATGTCAGTGTACCTGCTTTTGCAACCTGTTCATGGGTAATTAATCATAACCTAAGAACTGCATCTCATCTGAAAACCAGAAGATCCTCCTTGGGACACGGTCCAAATGAATTCCAAATGGCATAGAATGTTTAGTTTTCAATTCTCCACGTGTTTATTATTGACCCATCTCTGAATATGTCCAAAAATAAACTCCATTTCCCCAAACAGTGAAAATTATTTCACTCTGGAACATTTTTTCTCTCAGCCATACTAACACAACCATGCTCTCTTCAAATGTTCCCAGCAGATCCCCTGGGACAGGAAGCATCAGAAGCAGGACAAACCTCCCAGAGTGTCCTGACATTAATAGTCTGCCTGCCTTGGCAGGAGCTGTGGCAGGATCATAGCTAGAGAACACCTATTCCTGCTTTCCAAGATCCCAAGAGAAGCCCCAATGCGTTCTGCAGAGTTGAGCCTGCTCATTACTTTCTTGAAGGACCTAATTTTTATCTAGTTCTAGAGACAAAAACAACATCCAGGTTCTGGGGGATTTGGTTACTACCTTTATTCCCTACCTCTCACAGGGGCAGGGACTGGGTGAATGCAGGTGTTTTAACATTCTATTACAAGCTGCATGTCCTGTAACGCAGTGGCTTCCCCCCACATCCAAGTATATTTTGTACATTTTAAAAAGTCACATACTTTAAGCTCACCTCCAATTTTTTGTCTGAGAAGGTACCTACATTCTTAAAAATGGATATAAAATAAATTACATGGAACATTAAAGTGTATATTTTGGAGAGATCTATATTTTATAGTAAGAACACAGTTTAGTATTGTTATCTTAGAACTTCTAGAACATTCTCTAGCTAATTTCATAAACACAAAATATTTTACAATCCTCTTAATAATTTGACAAACCACTTATCCTATGCATTTTGCACTTGTGCAAACAGCACATAAAACCAAAAACAGAAGTGTGCCTTTTGAGCTTTCTCCTTGAGGTTTATTCCACAATGTAGGGATACTCAGAGTGTCGCATTTCCCCACAGATCATCACAAACTCCCCCTACAGGTCCATCAGGGAGGCAGAGATGAGAGAAAATGCCGATATTGCACATTTGTGATTAAATATTATCTTCACCAGAGTCCGTAAGCTAAACATCCTGAGGTTTCTGTCTGTTCTGAGTGTATTGTTGGCAGTAGAAATTTGCACAATGTTTTGGTTTAGGTCTCTCGATAAACAAGAACTAGGTATGTGGGCCAGCTTTGCCACTCTGATTCATAAGGAGGCAGTAAGACCAGAAACACCTAGTCCTGCAGTCCAAGAAGTGATGAAATGCTCTTACTGCAGACAAGACTGGATTTATGGAATATGCTTTCTGTGCTCAGCATATTGCCACAGAATGTGCAAGACAGTGAAAGAGATTTCTTCTATCCAGTCCAAAGGAACGGAAGTGACTTCTCCTTTTTGGTTTGTAGCCTAACTTTCATGTCAGACCAGATTTTAGCCTGGGGTGTTTCACAACAAATGTCCCTTTGGTGTGAGAATGACAAATAGTACTTATTTCATGCGCCAGGTCAATCAATGGTGTTTGCTCCCATGCCCATCCAGTGAGGCATCGCACTGTTGTGCTCAATCTTACTGAAATGAGCCTTAAAATCCTCAGCTGTGTTGCTAATATGGCTCAAGATATTGATTCCCTAGGTTTGGGCTGTGAGTGGGTTTTTATGAAAAGCATCAACTCAGCTATTCAACTCAGCCGAACTACTTTACATGCTCAGAATGTGTTGCTTTTGCTGCTGAGTAGTGCAAAATCAAAGAGGATCCTTTAGTCATTGGAAGTCTATTCAGACTACTGTTGAGGTTTTAGTTCTATTTGGCAGAGCTGGGAAAATAAAAAGAAAAATGATCGCTTTCATCATTATGGGGTCCTGCCCCATGCTTCCCTCTACACACGAGCGTGAGATACCTTGTGAAGAGACTTCCCCATGTGATTTCTTTATAAGCTTTCGGAGACAGTGTTCCCAATCCTTTCCCCGAGTCTCTGACTGTATCATTTACCACCACTTTCTTCTGTCGATAGCCAGCTCAGCCCTGAAGATAAACTGTTGTGACTTTTTTTATATATATTTATTTTATCCTCACCCGAGGACATGCTCATTGATTTTAGAGAAGGTGAGGGAGGAGCGAGGGAGGGAAACATCGAAGTGAGAGAGAAACATTGATGGGTTGCTTCTTGCATGTGCCCTGACCAGGAATTGAACCTGTAACCTTTCAGTTTACAGGATGATGCCCCAACTAACTGAGCCACACTAGCCAGGGTGAGACTTTCTTTGACTGTGCCTTTTTGATAATTCAAAAATTACCAATTAATCAAGGTACAGAGATCATGATAGACTGACTTCAAAATGTAAATTAAAAAACCCAAACCACTTACTTCTGGAATAAATTCCTTGGGGCCAGAGATGGATGGGGTTACCAAGAGTCAGTAATATTTCCATGTGTACCGGAGGCTCAGTAAGCATCTTATCATCTACATCATGATCAAGCTCTTAAGTCCTAGTCTTGAGGCCCATGGTATCCTCTGAGGAGCCAGTACCATTACCATTCTTTGGGATCCAAGCGAGGGCAATAAATTCTTCTAAAACATTAAGTGAGTGTGTGGCAGCCCTAGGCAGTGTGACTGACAGGATGACATCAGGGGCTCTGGGAATTCACTTACCCCACATGGCTGAGCACTGGCTTTAGATCCTTGGTGACTTACCAATAATGTAAATAGTCCTAAATAAAGTGCTGGAGAGGATCGTTTGCTATTGTTTTTAAAAACTATTCAGGAATAGAGTTTTTTCAAAAAGATTTTATTTATTTATTTATTTTTAGAGAAAGGGGAAGGGAAAGATAAAGAGAGGGAAAGAAACATCGACAACGAGTGAGACCACGTGTCCTGACTGGGAATTGAACCTGTAACCTTTCGGTTTGCAGGCTGGCACTCAATCCACTGAGCCATACCAGCCATGGCCCTTGTTTGCTATTTCTTATTCTGAAGATTGTGCACTTCAATGCCCAAAGTTTTCCCACTCATAGTTCTCTACATGAAGTTCAGAAAAGTGCAGCCTCTATACTACATGGACATTTCAGACCTACAAAGAAAGTGCTGTGCCTCCATGTTCAGACTTTGCCATCGGGCTGGATGGCACAGCCTGGCATAGTCCTATGCACACCTTCACTTTATCCGGAACAAGGCAGATTCTCCAACATTAGAATAATTGTTTTTAACTGACTTAAATATTATATAATGTCTGCACTATAGTAATCTACTTTGCTGCACTTCAAATACTGGCAGCAGAATATGAGGTACAATCATAAATGCTAGCAGTTAGATGCTATTCTCTCCATTTTTATGGGGCGACAGGACTCTTAAACTTTATGCTAAATCTGTGCTGTCTGATGTAGGAGCTACCAAGCACTTTAAATGCTAAATATGGCTAGTTTAAGTTCAAATGTGTTGTATACACTGGATTCAAAGACTTGGTATAAAATACATAAAAATTATATGAATAATTTTACATATGGATCAGATGTTGAAATGATAATATCTTTTTACAGTGGGTTAAATAAAACATATTATTAAATTAATTTTACTGTTTTTCTTTTTACAGTGTGACTACCTGAAAAATTTAAAGTATGCGTGTGCCTCTCATTATATTTCCAAAGGACAGAACTGTGCTAATCTGTATTCCTTTTTAAAACATCTTCAACTTTTACAAATAAACATTGTTTTGGACCTGAGAAATTCTTTTCTTCCCTTTAAAATGAAACAAAACAAAACACCCTGTGATTTAAAATAAAAGAAAGAGTGTTAGCCTAGTTTTACAAATTCCAAGTATGTATATACAAATTATAAATACATTTATAAGGCAAGAATGAAAAATAACTTTGCCTTTTAGCTTTCCTCTCTTAAGATGTGAGTATAATTACTTTCTGTTGCCTTAATTTTCTTCAAGAGTCCACAGTTCGTTTGTTTGTTTATTTTGGTAGACCAAGTACAGGGGTGTGGGAAGAGGTCTTTGACCTCAGTACAATGTTTTTTCTCTTTCAAGGTGTACTTTGCAATCCACTCATTCATTTAAAAAACATGCACGGTCATATGAAGCCTCTCTGAATTGGTGGCAAAACAAGAGGGGGACACAGCACATAGCTACAGCGCTACAGCAAGTATTTAAAGTCTACGTGTCTCAACTTTTAGGAGCATGAAATTCAGAATATTACATATTTCTTAACACATCGCTCAGTAGCATCTCTGGTGAATATCATCGCGTGTGTTTAATAGCTGAAAAGAGAGTTCTGCTACTAAATCACAGGACAACCTCAGGTGTTCTGCACCCTTCAGTCCTCTCCCCGGTGGCCCTTTCTTGCAGTCAACAGCGGTTTTGCGCCTCAGGACTGAATTCAAACCACCATTTCCAGGTGTCTGAGACAGGCAACTTCAAAAACTGCTGCAAATATTTCAGACCAGAAGTCCTGCTAGGTTAAAAAAAATAAGCATAACCCTAAACCCTTGCTGATACCACCGAGAGACTGGCAGTAAAAACCAGTGGGACACATTAGTTCATTTCTGAGTTGGACGCTCTGTCTTTAGAAATAGCTTTAACCTGATTCTTAGAGAAAAAGACACCCCAGGGTAAGGCACGTCAGAAAAGCATTGCTCTCCAGATTCCAGTCCAGGCATGCACCTCTCTTCCAGCCATCGCTTTTAATATGCGGAGAATTCGGGTTGCTTTATTCCCATGATGCATTTTTTGGTATATTGTTTATTGTTGTTGATTGAGTGATTTAATCTTGTTCCAAATTCAGCTAAAGACCCTGAATCCGATACTTCAATGACAATGAATTTTTCACGTTCCACAATAGATTACAGGCTCCATACCAACAAGTGATGTGGTGAGGCAACTAAACCAGTCTTACCACAAACCGACAAAAGCAGGGACCCTCCAACAGGGGTTGGTACAAAGGCCTAGATCGCTAGGTGACTTTGTAAGTCTATTCCTAATAATTATCTCCTTACTGAGTAGGAAAAACCATGTATAAGAAGTCCTTAGGTAAAATCTCCTCATTGAAGATACTATGTGGAGGTCATGTCCATTGCCCTGTGCATTGCCCTTTTATCACAGGGGAGGTTAGGATCATGGCTCTGCAGTTGCAGAAATGACTTTTCATAAACAATCTAGAGTTTTTATTGACTCTTTATTTTCTTCATTAATAATGTCTTAGGGAATGGTAAAGGCATAATGTTTTCCCATGGCCAGTATATTATAATCACCATCTTTGCTTTCCATTTGTGTACCAGGAGCACTGCTATCTGTTTTCCTTCTCAAATGTCTGAGGATATGAAATACCATTAGAGGAGCGTCCTTGTCTTGGAATTTGGTAGGATGCCTTTGAGTCCTACCGAAGAAAAAGTGCCTCTCACTGACAGAGCTATTTCCAAATATTTGAGTTCTTTAAAGTGGCTTCCTCCTTCACCTGGTGTGTATGCCTGTGTGTGTGTTTAAATCAAGCAGTGAAGCAAACTTCATCACTGAAATTTACTGGGGCACACATCCCATGGATGAATTTACAACAATTTTATAAGGTGAAAGTTGATATAAGAAACACAAAAATACAGTGTTATAATGAGTGATATTCACAGTGTAGGCGTGAAGTACCCATCTGGGAAAGATATATAGTTTAAAAGACACCATGATCTATGAAAATCAGGAGCAATTTTAAGCTTGATATGAACCAAAGAAAGCTGATAAGCGTGACTGCTGAGTTCCCCATCTCACACATGTAAGTGCCAACGTCTTCAGGCCTGTGTAGATCTGCTGCTCTTGCTTACCCCAGTCTAGGGGAACCCACCAGAAAGCACCAATTCCAAATATTCACACCAGAATGGCTCTAACTATGCCCTCAACCTAGGGAATCAGTGAGTCCTCTTGGGACCAAGGTCATGGACATTTTTTCTTCTCTGTGTACTTGTTTCTCTTCTCTCCTCACCTGGTACTGAAACAATTTATGATGAGAATGGAGTTAGATAAAGGGATTTTTTTCAGTATACGCTTTTAGTATTATGATATAAAGAACGTTTACAACTTTTGCAGCAAGAGAATGTATTGCAGTAAACAAATTAGGACAATTAAATTATAAGCCCTTACATCACAGTGAGTACATATTAAAGTGATTCCATACAGGTGTACTAGTTATAACACTTCCTTCATTCCTTTCCAAATACATTTTTTGAGTTTAAAGCAAAAATGAAAGAAAAGTATTTTTGAGACTATTAAAACTATCACTACTATCAGTTCATAATTGTATATCTTAAAAACTTTAAAGATGAGATTATGTTTTCTCATTGAGGTAATAAGTATTAGGCTATCAAAAAGGTGAATTAAATAAAAAGGTGTATGATCATCTCAAAATTACCTTCATCATATTTCTAAAGAGTGTTTTCTTAATAGTAAAGCGCTGATACATTTAGAGGGAATGTAGTTAAAAGCGTGGGGGATGGAGCCTGGTTACTGAGGTTCAAATCCTCACTCTGGCACTTTCTTGCAGGGTGTGCAATCTCTGCGCTGATCCATACAGTTGTTGTGAAGACTGAGTGTGTTAATACATTTTCTAAGCTTAGAACAGTGTGTAGTAAATGTAAAAACCCTCAGAATATATTAGCTGTGGTTATTTGTAAACCAGCAGTAAAGTGAAAACAGTTGGAAAGTTCTTAAAATTTAATGTCAGCCCATCTGTTAAAATTGATACTAATGTATCTGCACTGTCACGGGCTCCTTTGTTTCCACTGGAAAGTGCTAAGCAAATACCTATCTGTGCATATGCAAAGTAGAGGATTCAGATAAATATTTGGAAAAATCGGAAAGAATTGGGAGGGTATATTACCCTGTAATATAGTATTCATCATTTAAATATAGAACATATTGAATATTAAATTGGTGACCTAATGAACATCAATGTTCTAGAACATGTAGAAAATAGAATTGTAATATTTTATTTCTGAAAATTCTTTTTCTTGCTCTACCTCTGATCAAACACAAAGAAAGTAGTTTTGCTTGAAATATAATAATAACAAATGGAAGACAAAAACTTTCATTGATTAATTCAGACAACGAAGAAAAATATGAAGGTAATTAAAGTAAAATGGTAAAAGCTCTCCATTCTCCAATATGAGTCTCCAAATCCCAGTTTAATTTTTCCTGTCATGTAAAATATCCTGCAGCAATAAAAAGAAGAAATTCCAGTCTCTGTTTTTGTTTACAAATTTTATATTGCACTAAAATGTCATCAATTAAATCACTGGTCAACTAAATCACTATCTCCAAAGCAAATATATATGGTATTTGCTTTAAATTCAACAAAGCTTCAGGTTTAAAATTATGAACTGCATATGTAATTAATAAATATAAAATAGTAATTTATCACATTTTATAAACAGGATGGCTAGGAAATGACTTTTATGAAAGAAATTTTTCCATTAAAAGCAAAAGATATTTTCTAAGTAATATAGAAAATTCTCTGTTTATTGAGAAAGTTTTTAATAGTAAGTCAGTAAGCATTTCATAGTTTAATATTATTTATGAAAAACAATAGAGTTTTCAAGATTTGGAATGATGGGAAAATATTTAAGTAGAATGGGAATGTAAGGTACAGTACAGGAAATATAGTCAATAGCATTGTAATAACTATGTATGGTGCAGTTGCGTGCTGGAAACGTCAGGGGGAACATTTTGTAAGTATATGATTGCCTAACCACTATACTGTACACCTGAAACTAAGACAAAATAATATTGAATGTAAACTGTAATTGAAAAAGAAATTAAATTTAAAATAACTAAATAGAATGGGCTCTGTGTGTGCAAATAGAAGAGGGAAGTGAACCTAAGAGCACAAACAGAGGTTTATTTTTGGTGCTACTTAAATCGTCATGGCTGTTCTAGGACAGTCGTGACTAGACCTACGTCTCCAGCCCCTGGCCCCACGCAGACTCACAATTCTGTAGCATAAAAGGGAGGAACGTTTTACTGCCAGCTTTCCTCTTACACTCCCAGCTACTCCCGCCTCCAGCCCATCTTCCACAGTGCCTCATCGTCAATAGTACATCTTGCTTTGCAAACCTCCGGTCCCACTGACCAAATCTAATTTTTGTGAGTGTTAAATATTTCTTAAACAATACTAAAAACAAACAATAAGTGTTCATCAGACTTCTGTTTGTGAAACCTCTTTCTTCTGTATTTTGCTTCTTTACAGCCCAGTTCTAATCCCACAGTTCTAATGTTGGGTGTATGTGTCCATACTCCTGTGTGTGATGAACAAGATTTTCTGGAATGATCTCTCCAAGTTTCCACACCTGGGTTTATGCCTTTTCCCTGGTTCCCAGCCTTCAGTTGCTCTTCATCCTTCAGAATGTTTTGCTTGAATCTCCAGTTTTTTGGTAACAGACTGAATTTTACTATCTTTATCATTTTTCAGTTTATCTTACTTGTTTTTCTTGCCTCCTGGTCTGCTTAACCCATCATCAGCAGAGAGTTTTATCTTTGTGGCACAACTCTCACGTCAACATCATCCTTGGACTCAGACTAGAATGTTCCTGCCCTGGGCTTCATGATTCAGAGGGCGTCTCTTTGGTCCTTTTCTGAAAGTGACCCTCCCCTTCGTGAGGAGACTTCCGTGGGAGAAAGGGAACATGCCAACTCAAATCCTGTGTCCCCTTCTAGAACTTTTAAAATCACTTTTGGGTACCTTGGACCCTGGTATTTCCTGCTGAAACCCACTTCCCAGGCCCCCACAGACTCTTCACTGAGACCATGCTCCCCAGGTGGATATAACCTACTGAGTGTGGCCACAGTTTGCAGGACGTGTGGACAGTTGGACGAGGTATGTACAGGCAAGTGCAGGAGGCCCCTTGGGTGAGGATGAAGTCAGAGTGCGTGGAGAAGGGGCGCAGGGCTTCAGGCTGCCTGGGCTTTCCCGCAGGGGCACAGCTCACCACACAAGTCCAGGGGGCCCCAAATTGCAAGTCCGCCTTGGCCTTCCGAGCTGTGATGGAATACTCATCAAAATAGAAGGCTAGAATAAACTTCACTTAACAATTTATAATGTTGATTTAGATCTTTTAAATATTTAATCATATGGTTAAAACATAACTTTTCCCTTTCTCTGCTCTTCTCTGAACTCTGCCACAATAATCCCAAATGCCACTTAGTTTCCCCCCTTTCTCTTAGGTCTTATTGCAATGCTAATTCCATCTTCCTTGTCCTGGACACAGTTTCTGATAGATGACATATACCCGGCCAGGCCTGCAGCCCTGAGTCAGCCAGCTATTTCATATAAAAGGAGAAACTCCAGGTTGGACAACGAACATTACCCTTTCCATCAATTTTTCCAGGTTTTTTATGATAACTCAGGTACACCTCCTCCTTTTGGTTCCTGAAGAAATTATACAAAATTGTTGGTAGTCAGAATATGAAACTAAACAGTGATATCATTATATTTTCTGACTTTAGCAATGCCAACTTTTCTGCTATGGATAACAACCATTATTTATAACTTAGGACATATCAAGAACAAATGCTCTATGAGCTGCATAAATAAATAATTTGCTTTTGCTTTTAAAAAAAGTTTGCCCTTCTTTTCCTTCTTTCACAATTTAATTGCTCAATTCATATTTCAACCAGTTTTCCACAATCCCTGGGACTATTAGTATCCAATGCATAGTATTTTAAAACCATATTTTACAACACAGCCCTTTAATTTTTAAAGCAAATAAAACTTGTCTTGGTATGATTGTCATAAAATCGCCAATGGACAGCCAATTTTGCCCTCATATTTTTTTCCCCAGAATATCATAGATATCCATTCTCTAAACCTGTCATATAATGGCTTGGTAACAGGGGTTTCCATTCCTATGAGGCCATTGTTTGTGGTTTTTCTAGTTCTATCCCACATCTCCAGTAGTTCTGGATCCAGAGGTGCTGGGACAACACGGGATTGAGAAACAGTACCTTAAGAGAATTTATTGATGTTATGGAATTCCCCAGCACCATGGCAACCAGAAATGGTGACAGTCTGTACAGATGGGGAGGTGAAGATCTAGGCTTGCATCCGAAACGCTTTTTCCTTATTCAGCACTGCCAGGCCACTTCTGGGCCTTTTGTCTTCAGCCCTGTCACTTCTACTTCACCCCTGATTGAATAGTTTGTCCCTTCCTATTCTCTTTTGAACTGTTAACAGCTGATGACATTGAGTTCAATGTCTTAGCATTAACAGTATCTCATGGGGCCTCCCTTATGTCTCACATCCTTTGATCAGTAGAATAAGTGAGAAACCTCCACGGGCACCAGAAAAAAGGCAAAGTATTCTAATATGGGGTGGGGTACAGATAGCTATGTATTAAAAGGATGAATTATTCTGGACAACAATAAGAAGGGAAATTAACTGAGCAGATTTTTTAAACACTTGCCTCAGGCCATTTAAGTGAGGAGTCCCGTGTTTTTAAAATTTAACTATAATTCACATACCATAACGTTCACCCCATGAAGTGTACACTTCTGTGATTTTTTCAGTGTATTCACAAATTTGTGCAATAACCACCACTATATAATTCTAGAACATTTTCATGATTCCCAAAATAAACTCAGTACCATTAGTAGTCACTCCCTCATTCTCTTCCCTCAGTCCTTGGCAACTATAAAATCTCCCTTCTGTCTCGATGGATTTGCTTATTCCGTACATTTTATGTGAATGGAATCATGCAGTATGTATCTAGCTTCTTTCATTTAGTACATTTTCAAAGTTCATTCATGTTGTAGCATGAATCAGTACTTCATTCTTTTTATGGCCGAGTAATATTCCATTATATTTTTGTTTGTTTATCCATGTTTATCAATTTATTATATGATACATACTTTGAGTTGCATGGTTATTTCCACCTTTTAGATATTATAAATGGTGCTTCTTCTGGAAGATTCAGGTACAGGTGTTTGTGTGAATGTATGTTTTCAATTCTCTTAGGTATTTACACAGGAATGACATTGTTGGATATATTGGGGACACCTACATTTGATCAATTCTTCACACACTCAAATTTTCCAAACGACTTTCCAAGGCAGTGGCACCATCTTACATTCTCACATATTCACCAACATTTGTTGTTTTCTACTTTTTAGTTATACTCTTTGCAGTAGATGTGACATGTCATCTCATTATTGTTTTGATGTGCATTTTTCTAATGATTAATGATGTTGGTTACCTTTTCATGTACTTGTTGGCCACTGTAAATCTTTGGAGAAATATCTATTCAGGTCCTTTGCCCATTTTTAAATTGGGTGGTCTTTTTACTATTTAATTGTAAAAGGTCTTTATACATTCTAGATATAAGTCCTTTGTTAGACATATGATTTGCAAACATTTTCTCCCATTCTGTGGATTTTCTTTTTACTTTCTTGACTGGGTCCTTAGAAGCACACATTTTTAAAACTTGATGAAGTCCAATTTGTTTACTTTTCCCCTTGGTTTCCTGTGGTTTTGATGTCATATAGATGAATCTATTGCCTAATTTAAGTTCACAAAGGTTTACACTGGTTTTCTTCCAAGAGTTTATAGTTTTGGCTCATACACTTAGGTTTTTGATTTGTGTTGAATTAATTTTTGTATTTGTACAGGGTAGGGTTCCCATTTCATGGTTTTGTATGTGGATATATAATTATACCAGCAAAAATTCCCACATTCAATTGTTTTGGCACCCTTGCTGAGAGTAAGTTCATCATAGGTATGTGGGTTTAATTCCGTATCGACAATTTTACTTCACTGATTTGGGTCAGTACCTTATCCCAGAACCACACTGGCTTGATTGGTATAGCTTTGTAATAAGTTTTGAATATGAGAAGTTTGAGCTCTTCAGTTTTATTCTCTTTCAAGATTGTTTTTGCTATTCTGGACAATGTACATTTTCTATTATGAATCTGAGGAGCAACTTGACAATTTCTGCAAAACAGCTGAAATTTTGATAGGAATTATGTTGACTCTATGGATGAATTTGGGGAGTATTGTCATTTTAGCAATATTAACTCTTCCAAGTGAATGTAAGATGCCTTTTCATTTATTAAGAACTGCTTTTACTTCTTTCAATCATGTTTTGTAGTTTTCAGTATAAAAATCTTGCACTTTTTTGTTAAATTAATGCCTAAATATTTTATTCTTTTTGTTTTCTTAATTTTATTTTCATATTGCTCACTGCTAGTGTATAGAAATATTGATTTTGTATATTAATCTTGTATCCTGCACACTTAATAAACTCATTTAGTCATTTTAATAGTTTTTTCGTGGGTCCATGAGAATTTTTTAAAAACAAAATCAAGTCATCTGAAAACAGAGATAATTTTGCTTCTTCCTTTACCAACTGGATGCCCTTTATTTCTTTTTCTTGCCTAACTTCGTTGGCCAGAATGTTGAAACAAATCATGAGAGTAGACATCCTTGCCTCATTTCTGAATTTAGGAAAAAGCTTTCAGTCTCTCACCAATAAGTATGTTAACTGGATTTAAAAAAAGATAGATGTCCATGAATAGGTTGAGGGAGTTTTCTTCTATTCTAGTTAAATATTTTTCTCATGAAGGATTTTGGATTTTTGTCAAATGCTTTTACTGTATCCATCAAGATGATCCTGTAGTTTTTGCCCTTCAATATAATAATATGATATATTATATGGATTAACTCAATCTTGTATTCCTGAGATAAATTTCAATTGGTTATGGTGTATAATTTTCTTATATATCACTATTTAATTTGTTAGCCTTTTGTTGAGGATTTTTGTGTTTCTGTTCATAAGAGGCTTTACATGTATGTGTGTGGATTTTGATTACTAATTAAATCTCTTTACTTGTCATAGGTCTGTTCATATTTTTTACTTTATTCAGTCAGTTTGTATATTTCTAGAAATGTGTCTATTTCATGTGGGGTATCTAATTTGTTGGCATAGTATTCCGTTGGAATCCTGTTGTTTCTGTAAGGTCAGTAGTGATGTTTCCCCCTTTCATTCCTGTTTTTGTAATTTGAGCTTTCTCTCATTTTATTTGGTTAGTCTGGCTAAAGGTTTGTCAATTTTGTTAATCTTTTCAAAGAACTAACTCTTAGTTTCACCAATTCTGTTTTCTTTCATTTTATATTCTGTTTATCTTCATACTAACCTTTATTATTTCCTACTATCTGCTAGCTTGGGTTTACTTTTCTATTCTCTAACTATTTCCTTCAAATGTCAAATTAGATTATGGCTCTGTGGTCTTTCTTCTTTTTTAATGTGTGTGTATACTGCTATAGATTTCTCTCTGAGCCCTGCTATTTCTGCATCCCATGTGGTTTGGTATGGTGTGTTTTTGTTTTCATTGGCCTCTATTTTCTAATTTTTTAAATGATTTCTTTGACTCTTTGGTTGTTTAAGAGGGAGTTGGTTAAAATTCAAATATCTGTGAATTCCAGTTTCATTGTGCTATTGATATTTAACTTCATTCCACTGCAGTTAGAGAAGATGCTTTGCATGATTTCAGTTTTTTAAAATTTATTGAGAATTGTTCTGAAGCCCATTACACAGACTGTTCTGGAGAATGTTTCACGTGCATTTGAGAAGAATGTATATTCTGCCGTTGGGTGGAGCATTCTGTAGATGTCTGCAAGTTCTAGGGGATTTATAGTGTTTTCAAGTCATCAGTTCTTTTATTGCTCTTCTGTGCGGTTGTTCTGTGAATTGAAAGTGGGATATTGAGTCTATATGTGATTCTAAGGTGTCTTAGTAAGGATCTCTTCACATTTAATATCCTTGGAAGTTACTAGCTTTTTGGATGTGTACATTAATTTCTTTGATCAAATTTGGGAAGATTTTTTTGCCATTATATCCTCCGATGTTTTTTGCTACCTCTTTCACTCTTTCCTTTTTTTCTGCGCCCCACATTATGCGTATGCTGGCATGCTTGATGGGGTCCCACAGATCTCTGAGGCTTTGTTTAACTTTCTTTCATCATTTTTCTTCCTGGTCCTCATACTGGATCATTTCAATTGACCTATATTCAAGTTTACTGATTTTTTCATCTGCCTGGTAAACTCTGATACTGAAATCCACTGGTGAATTTCTCATTTCAGTTGTACTTTTCAACTACAGAACTGCTAGTTGATTTTTTGTATAATTTCTGTCTTTCGATATTATCTTTTTGGTGAGACTTTGTTCTCATACTTTCTTTTATTTTTTTTAGACATTGTTTTCTTCAGTCCTTTAAACATGTTTTAAATAGCGAATTTAAAGTCTTTGTCTATGTTCAATGCATGTGTTTCCTAATGGACAGTTTCTAATGATTGATTTTTTTCCCTGTGTATGGTCCATACTTTCCTGTTCCTTTGTCAGTCTCCTAATTTTTTTTGTTCAAATTGGACATTTTAAATAATAAAATGTAGTCATTCTGGAAATTAGATTTTGCCCCCATTCCCAAATTGTGTTGTTTTGGCTGTTTATTGTTGTTATTTGTTTAGTAACTTCTGAACTAATTCTGTATGCTCTGTATTCTTTGGGTGATCTTTGCTGTTTCTGATTGGTTAGCTTACTGGTCAGTTAATATTTAGACAGAGATTTTCTTTTCCATCTGGAGCCAATAATTCTCCCAGACTTTGCTGAGGATTTGGTGTGTGTTGGCACATGCCTCCAACACGCAGCCAGGCAGTTTGTGACTCTGCCTTGGCTTTCACTTGTTTGTGCAGAACCTGTGGGTTAACCCAAAGTGATAGCTTAGGAACTTTTCTGGTATTTTCTGAATGCGCACACACCCTGTTCGTGCATATAGCCCTGCGCGAGCTTGTGGCCTTCTAGATTCCAGAGAATATTTTGCAGCCTTTCGAAGCTCCCTATGGACATCTCATACCTCAGCTTTTCTTATTGATCCTTCAGTCAGGATTTTGTTAACCTCAACTGTGATCTTCCGCTTCACACAGCCACAATGTTCAATTGCCTCTGATTGTTTTGAATAAACGTTCCTGGGGAAAAGGCTGTGTGTACAGGTGAACTCAAAGTCATATCAAATAAAGGTAACCTTTCAAGCGGAATAACTACCAGGAAATGCCACACAGTTCAAATAATGACAATTCTCTGAGGACAGGTCTTGAAGGAGCTTCACCAGCCTCATTCTGCCTCCAGAAGCTTCCAGGTTGCTGTTGTTCACCATGATTTCTTGCTGTTAGTTTTTAAGGCTCCCACAGAGCTCAAGACGAGAGAGTGAGGGACTTCCAGCCAAGATGGAGGCATAGTTGGACACACTGTGCCTCCTCTCACAACCAAAAGAGGAAAGACAATGATTTAAAAAGCAAAACAAACAACCAGAACAGACGAAGAATTGAACCAAGTGGAAGTCCAACAGCCAAGAAGTTAGAGAGGACATGTTCATCCAGACTGGTAAGTGGGGCGGAGCCAGGCAGAGAGCGCATGTGGCAAGACGGCAGTTTGCTTGGAGAGACTTGCAGCAGGCACACCTGGCCAAAACATGGCCCACACTCAGCGAAGCCTGCAGCCAGTGCACCCAGAGAAGCCTGAGGGAACCAGCAGGGCCAAGACTGGTGGACTGGGTGGTCCCTCATTCGCGTGCAGATAGACCAGGAGAAGGAGCTGGGGAGCAGAGCAGACCACGCGCCCACCATCACGGCGAAAAAAAAAAGCCTTGGACCACCTGTTGACTGCACCTGTGGGGGTTGAGGCAGCAGCGGGAGCAGCTCCCTGCCTCACAGAAGAGCTCATTCAGGGGAAATGACTGGGAGCCGGAGGTGAGTAGAGCAAGCGCCATTGCTTCCTCCCAGGCTCCGCCCCCAAAGGAAGCTTAACAACACAACGAAGTGGGTTACCCTGCCCTGGTGAACAACTAAGGCTCGCCCCTTAAAGTAACAGGTACACCAAGAGAAAAAAAAATGGCCCAAATGAAAGAGCACATCAAAGCTCCAGAAAAAATGCAACTAAGCAACAAAGAGATAGCCAACTTATCAGATGCTCAGTTCAAAACACTGGTAATCAGGAGCTCACAGAATTGGATGAAAGTTGGTTGCAATTAGTTGGAAAAATGAAGGACATGCTAAAGAAAATGAGGGAAAATATACAGGGAACCAATAGGGAGGAGAAGAAGACCGGGACTCAAATCAACGGAGTGGACCAGAAGAAAGAAAAAAACATCCAACCAGAAAAGAATGAAGAAACAAGAATTCAAAAAAATGAGGAGAGGCTTAGGAATATCCGTGACATCTGTAAACATCCCAGCATCTGGATCATAGGGATGCCAGAAGGAGAAGAGGAAGACCAAGGAATTGAACACTTATTTGAACAAATAATGAAAGAGAACTTCCCCAATTTGGCAAAGGAAATAGACTTCCAGGAAGTCCAGGAAGCTCAGAGAGTCCCAAACAAGCAGGACCCAAAGAGGAGCACACCAAGACACATCATAATTACAATACCCAAGATTAAAAATAAGCAGAGAATCTCAGAAGCAGCAAGAGAAAAGGAGACAGTTACCTACAAAGGAATTCCCATAAGACTGTCAGCTGATTTCTCAAAGGAGACCTTTCAAGCAAGAAGCGGCTGGAAAGAAGTATACCAAATCATGAAAGGCAAGGACCTACATACAAGATTACTCTACCCAGCAAAACTTCCATTTAGAATGGAAGGGCAGATAAAGTGCTTCTCAGATAAGGTCAAGTTCAAGGAGGTCATCATCACCCAGCCTTTATTATATGAAATGTTAAAGGGATTTGTATAAGGCATGGAGGGTTATCAACAGCAGAGTGGGAGGGGGAGAGAGCAGGAAAAAGTACAGAAAATGAGTAGCATAAATGGTAGATAGAAAACAGACAGGGGGAGGTTAATAATAGTATAGGAAACGTAGAAGCCAAAGACCTTATGTGTATGACCCATGGACAAAAACTAAAGAGCGGGGAATGGGGATGGGTGGGGAAGAGGGGAATAAACAGGGGAAAATGGCACAACTGTAGTAGCATAATCAATAAAATATATTAAAAAAAAGAGGAGAGAGTGAGGATTGGGTAAGTGAAAATGCTGCAAAACTCCCTGTTCTTACCGATACTTAGCTTTTACTTGAAAACATGCTCTTCAGATTGCTGCAAGCTTTGTTTAATTTACAGAGTGTATAAAAAGTTGATTTTGACAATTTTTGCCATGCTTTCATTACTATTTTGGAGGAGAGATGTTTTGCAGGTCTTTACCCCACTATTTCGGTTGGTTTCCTTCACTTCTCTGATCTGATTGAAACAACACTAAACCTGGTCTTCCCTATCAAATATATAAGAAAAATCCCTTCTAAGTCTTCCCTGCTTCCTCTTTTTAGTTAAATTATAGTACCCTTTCAAAAAGGCTCCTTCTTTTCCATCTCAACCATATTTGGAAAGTACTTGTACTCCCCTTCCTTCACTCTTTCTGTTATTTTCTCCTGTGTCATTTGGATCCTCAGACACAGTAAGACCCGAATGTACACCCTTGCTCCCTCCTGCTCTTTTTTTCTCATAATACCCACTTATCTCTGGCCCCAACTTGGTAGCCATCTCTCCTCAACCCCAGCCTGTCAGGTTCCTGCCTGTGCTGTTTGCGGAATTCATCCTGCCAAGGCAGGAAATACTTCCAGATTGTGTATCTCTAAAATCCTGCTGGTCTCCAGCTGCTCCTGCAGTTTATAACTTTATTTTTATTCTCCTTCTTTCTAAATCATCTTTTTCTTTTTTCTCAAGGGCAAAGGCTTTCAAACTGGAGTCTGCTGAACTTGGGTTGTGAAGATGGAGAAGTCTGGGAAAGGCCACGGGGGCAAATCTGCAAGTCCCCGCCACTCTGATCAGATCCGCTCAGCTTTTATCTGTTTTATTTGCTTAAACCCCCCTGTAAGGCTTTTTCTTAACAAAGTACTCCCTGGCAAAAGAAAAAAAAACGTTTGAAAATGACTTCTCTGAAGAAAACCACCCCATTGTTGCCACAGATGAGACCGATAGGCGGCCTAATAAGATTAAAGGAGAGCCCACCATTAAACAATCTTTGTTTCAAAGACAAACTTAAAACTGCCGGATTCCCTGGAACGCTACACAGTAAAGCCTTTGATTTTACACATGAGAAAACTAAGCCCAGAAAAGGTAAGTCAAAGTTTGGATTTTGACTTATCCAAAGTCAAATACTGGTGTAGCTGAAGCCAGAAGTTAAATTAACAGTATACAATAGAGGTGGGAGAGAGTTTAAGGGGGATAAACGGTAACAGAAAAAAAAAAAAAAAAACCAACAACCCACGATTAAAAATAAATAAATAAATCAGTAGCGTATTGGGAGGCGTGCGTCTTTCTCAGGGTCCTTAGTGCGTAGTGTGTTTCTGAGGCTTCATCGTTCAGTCCTGGAATGTGTGATTCTCCTTCTCCCAGTCAGAGTTCTTGTCGCTGTAGCCCCCCATGGGAATGCCCCGCTCTCCATGCTTCGCTCCTCTCTCCCCACGCCTCCTTTGGGTAGCCTCCTGTGGGTTTAAAAGATTGCAGCAAATTTTCTATTTGTTTTAGTTGTCAGTGCCTACCCTGACTGTTTCAGTGTCTCTGAGTTCAAATCCTTAAGATCTTAGATTCAAATCCTGAAACGCTTATTTGGTTCAGTTTTGCCAAGGGATTAGCAGTCCTCCAGACCCCTAGTCAATCATCCGCCTCTGGTCCAGTAAGTTCCAGCCGTGGGAGTTGGGTTACCTAGTATAATCTTAGCCGTCCAGATCTGCTTCTTCACTGGCTTATGAAGAAACTCCAAGTATGGCAAGTAAGCCAAATAGTGAGGACAAAGCATATCTTCTAGAACAGTCATCTTTAGAATGGTTGTGGAGACCAACAAATATGAGGTCCGTAAGTCTCTTAATGAACAACTGGTACAATTGAATTGGTCTGTTGATGAATGTCATCCTGTCTTAGTCCAGGTTCTCTCTCTCTCTCAGACACATAAAATTAACCGTCGCACATGAAACTAATACCCCTACAAAACAACACTCAATGTAAACTGAAATTGAAAACTAAAATTTAAGAAAAAAATATTCTAAAATTTAAAAATACACATATTTTCAGCCACTGGGGGAAAAATTAATGGTCACATTTACTTTCTAGGATTAAATCCAAAACAGCTCAAGTTCCACAGAATGAAAGTGATGTGACAGTCTTCCTCAGTAACTCACATCAATTCACTCTTTATTTAACCCAAATCATCCTTGCTTTTCCTCACCCACGTTTTTTGAAACTTTACATGCATAGAACTGCGGAGAAGAGCAAAGGGACTGACATGAAGAATGAAATGAGACTTAAGGTGGTCCCTGACACAGGGTGAAGTGATTGTGTCATCTTTATAGAATCTTCTTGAGGAAAGAAGGTCTGCTAATTTTTCTGGCAGGTAACCAGGCTCAAATTTTGACCGGTGCATAAATGATTGTTTCAGAGTGATTCAGTATATTCTGGAGAGTTGGAAATTCCTTGATTATTCCCTAACTTTTACATGAAATTCAATAATAAACAGACCTCCATCTAACACGACCGTGTGGTGAGATTCCTTACTAAAGAATGCCTTGTTCTACCCTCTCTCCTCCCTCTTGGAAAATTAGAGCAACCTGTTTATCACCAGGGATATATGAGCTATTGTATAAAAATTAAATGAAGCCATAGCCCTCGCCAGGTAGTTCAGTTGGAGAGTTGTCCCATATACCAAAATATTGCGGGTTCAGTCCTCGGTCAAGGTACATACCTAGGTTGTGGGTTCAATCTCTGGTCAGAGCACGCATGGGAGGTGACCGATTGAGGATTCCTTTCACATAGATGTTTCTCTCTCTCTGTCTCTCTCTCTCTCCCCCCTCCCTTCCTTTCTCTAAAAAATCAATAAAAAAATTAAATAAGGCTATAAGACCTACTTACCAGAAATCTGGTAGAGATTAATTGATTCATGATCAATAAATCTTTTTAAAGCATGTGGGTCTATTATGAAGTGCTAAGTGTTACAGTTGTCACCATGACGATATTATGAGTTATGTGGTTGGGGTCTTCATTGCTCAGAGGAAGAAAACCAAATCCTCTCAGAGAACACACCTTTGCGTATAAATGGGCTGTAAAGGTAGGAGGTCTAATGTCAGGTCATAAATGTCAGGTATTGTAAACTTAGAAAGAACATAACCATTCTTGATATCATAATCAGAGATATAAAACCAGTAATGTTTAAGCATTTTACCCCTTCCATTCCTGCGGGAAACTGAGAATCATTTTATTTTTTGACATGTAAATAATTCATTTGTCAGTGCTCTTTAAAAATAACACAGCCTTCAAGATACCACCTGCATCTTAGAGTTTCTAGACAGAGCTGTGTCTTATCTAATTGATAGTGCTGAAGAGCATTAGAATATTTTAAATTATACTAAAGAGAATACAATGTGGATTGCATTTCTGTTATGTCTTATTCAATGGCTAATATGCTACTGAAATAGTGCCACTACTATCAAGGTGTGTTTGGCAATGTATGGGGAAAAATGCAAAATTAACGTCCGCTAAAAAAACTCTTCTGTTTGTACAACAGAGCAATGTGGCTTCAATTTAAGCAGGTGCATGTGATAAAGCTACAGAGGTGACAATGCCTGAAGTGCCATGACCAACAGAGACATAAACAGCTGATTATCTGTGCACATCATCGTTTTCTGGCTATGCTGTTGACACAGCTAGACCCTAGCTTTAGTGATTTCTAATATTGCCACAAAAATTGCTTTTATGTCATGTTCCTATATTACATCATAAGTCAGCATCTTAGAAAATAAATTATAAGCAGGTTAAAATTTATTACTTTGAAGATGTTCAAATTGCAGAACGTCTAATAGAGCTCACACTGTTCTTTTAGGTTGTTCAATTCTGCAATAACAGCTAAACAAATTTTAGAAGTTTGAGCATGTGGCTTCTTTCCATTGTGGGATATGGCTTCAAGTTACCAGGAATATTGCTAGTTGACATTATTTTTCCACCAACTCTGAGTATACAATAACTGTTGAACATAAAGCAATGGTTGTTGAGATTATACAATGAGACATTAGCTAGGTGTATATTAAATAAACAAATTTTGCTCCTCATCTTCAAGGAATTCCTAGTCTGTTGTCAGAAAAAGACCCATATGTGATTATTTACCACATAGCCTGACATGTGTACCGATGGGTATGTGCAACAATGCATTTAAACACAGATAACTGAGTGCAGAGGAGGACACCTAAACCAGCATAGATTAGAATTATAAAAAACCCAATGAAGCATCCAATTCTGAACTTCTGTGTTTCAAAAGTCAGCCCATTAGTAGCCATGCTATCAACTTAATTGATCATGATCGCCGTTTTTTTAAATTAAAGAAACATAAATTAGAAAATTTTTGTTTCGAGTCTTACCTCCTCCAATCCATTCTTTACCACCTCTCTGAGATACAATTTGATGTTTATTTGTCTGATTAAAGCCCTTCTGAGTCTCCTATTTCAAGACTGATAAGGTCTAAATTACTCCATCTGGTCTCCTTCCCCTCTCTGGCTCTCCTAACTTCCCAAACTCACTTCCTGTTACTCACCTTTCTTGCCCCAATTCTTTAGCCATACTCTCTACATGCTTTTTTTTTTGGCCAATTCCCACCTCTTAGAATGTTCCTTTGTACTTGATGATATCGGAATCACTGTATAAGACTCAGCTCAGTAGTCTTCCCCTTTGTGAAGGCTTTTCTTACCTTCCAAGCAGAATGATCTGTGATATCACTGTAGCTGATTTGTACCTCTTTATTATAACAATGAGTGTAATGTCTTCCTATTATTTGTTTATATATCCACCTCCACACATAGCCTCTAAGCATCTTGACAGCAAAGAAAATAACTTGTTTGTTTTTCTCTGCCTGACATAGAGAAAGTACTAAAAAAGAAACTTGTGATGAATAACAAATTGCTTTCTTTGCTTTCTCATAGCAATTCAGTGTCTTGCAATGATTTATTCAGATAATCCACTCTACCTCTAGTCTACGTATCTTGAGGGCAGAGACTAGGCCTTAAGTATTTTTATCTGCCAAGAAAATGCAGAAACAAACAGATGAGTTAATTTGGGAAACTGGCTATCAACAATAATACTTTACATCTGCAATTATCATTAAAATTTCCCAATATAAATACCTCATTACTTGAGAAAGATATATCAAGAATGTTCCTCAGTGCACATTATCCTCTAAAGTGATTTTGAAAGGATCATAACAACTCTGTCTTTTTTCCCCCTCTAGAATATTAACAAATGATGATCTGGAAGAGATGTGATACTAGATACACTGGAAATAATCAATAAGTGAATTAAAGTGAGACTTTAGTGACTTCCGTTTGACCATGCCATCACTCTCAGAATTTGGGAGAGATCTGAGTCCTGGAAAGTCATCTTGATGCTGTGGCAGAGTATAAAAGAAATGTATAGAACCCCAGATGCCCCTGATTTAAGAGAAGATTCAAAAAGAGAACTTAGTAAGACCTTCCTTCCCCTCACCAAGACTCAGCCCCAAAGCATTGTTAGCCCACGAAACTCCGAGCTCCCAGGTTCCTGTACTCCTGTGGATCTTATCCAAGGAGGGTATCGCCTATAACAACTGGAAACCCAGCAGCAAACACTCTAAGCATTAACTTCTCTCTTTTTAAGTTCTTTTTCATTAGTATCCCTATTCCAGTAGTTCACTGTTAGACCCCATCAAGACCTCCAAGCCACTGGCAATCCATCACATCTTCATGTCTACTTCATACATTCCTCAGCTTTGAAGTCACAGTTTCCCGCTATAATAGGTCTCTTGGAGGCACTCTCAATTCCCTAGACAATGGGTCAGTAAAATAAGGCCCTCAGAAAAAGTCAACCCACTGACTGTTTTTAAAAGTAATGTTTAATGGGAACACAGCCAACCCCCTAGTTTACATGTAGTTTATGACTGTTTTTGTTCTACAGTGGCAGACTGAGTAGTTGTGACAGAAACTGTATGGCCCGCAAAACAAACCTAAAATATTTATTGTCCAAGATATTCTCTCCGTCACATTCTCTTGGAAGAGCTCCAGTTTTCCATTTACTTCTAATCTGCTCGTGAACAGGAGAATAAGCTGAACAAAAACCCACACCTAAGCTGAATATGCTCAATTTAAATTTATGAGCACAATTTTCAAGTCAGCCTTCAACGCTGTCCAAAAATTCACCTTTAATTCTTGTCAATTAATTCCATTCCCTGAAATTACTATTTCACATCTTCTCTTTTCTCAAATCTCTAAATACCCTATTTCTCTTCTCTTAGGATGATGACTTGACTTCTCATTTCACTTAAACAAATAATAAGTATTAGGAAAAGAACTACCCTGTCTACCCACCACCAATTCTGCCAGCCTGTTGACATCCCTGCCCAATGTTTATATACACCCCTTTCTTGCAACGCTTAAACTATGTCTGCTGCTGAGGGCAACACAACGTGTGTGTTGAATCTTGTCTACTCAAGGACTTAGATCCTATAATTAATCTTTCTCTTTCCTGCTTTATCAATTTGTCTTTCTCTACCAGATCATGATCATCAGCAAACGTACTATAATAATTCCCCTAAAAAATGCTCTTTTAAGAATCCTCTCAGGCCCAGTTCCCTGTTGCTTTGTAAGCATCCACCTAGAAAGCATTGTCTCTATAGACTCATCTTGCATTCTCTCTTCAGTCTTCTCCACTCCAGGTTTACTCATGCCTCCAGGCTGAAAACATAATTGTCACGGTGACAAGGTCACTGTGCTCAGCCTTTCAGGAGCATATGATATAAGATTTACTTTTTTCCTCCTGAAACATTTTCTACTTTGGGTTTTCAGAGCATTGTAATGCTCTGGTGTTCTTCCTTCCTCCCTGTGCCTCCCCCGTCTTCATGGCTGGCTTCTATACTCACCAATTGCTAAATTGTGGGAAGTCCCACAGTTCTGTGCTCCATCCTCAGACCTCTTCTTTATTTACACTCATTTTTTAGAGGGTCTTGACCTGTCCCATGGATTTAAATACCATCTACATTCTGATGCTCACTAAATTTGTATCTCCAGCCCAGACCCCTTTTCTGAACTCTACGTCGGCTTCTCTAATAGACACCTCAAACTTAACAAGCCATGCACACTCCCCCCATGTTCCCTCCCCTGTCTTCTCTGTTTCCATAAATAACTTCATTCTTCCCCTTGTAATCCCACAAATGTCCTAGACCCACTATCTCTCCCTTACCACCCAGTTCATCAGCATATCTTGTCAGCTCTTCCTTTGAAATATATCCAGGTCTGACATCTTGCCACCTCTGCCTCTCTTTCCTGGTCTACGTCTCTGCCATCATCTCTGGTCTGCTCTTCTTGGCTTTTACTCTTGTTCCTTGTCTCCCCTCTTTTCCTTCCTTTCCCCCTATATTCAATTCTGTCCATAGTAGAGGTATTTTATTTTAAATATAAATCTGCTCATGCCATTTCTGTGCTGTAAACTTTCCTGTGGCTTTCCATGATGCAAAACCCTTCACATAATCCAGAATGCCCTCTATGATTGGACTTCGGTCCGGGTCTCTGACCTTCTTTAAAGGGGCCTCACTTGCTCCACCTTAGCCTCATCAAAGTTTTTATCATTCCTTTGATGTCAGTGTACTTTTCTTTCAAGGCTGTGACACTTGCTCTTCCCTTGGTTTAGGATACCCCTCCTGAGACCTTCTTCATTTGGCTTACTACCTTACCACTGACCGCGTACATTCTGTTCCAAAGTCACGTCCTCAGAGAAATCTTCTCTGAGCACTGATCTCTCTTCGGCCAGCTCACCATCCACCCACCCACTTTCATATATATATATATATATATATATATACATATATATATATATATACACATATATATATATATATTTTTTTTTTTAGAGAGAGGGCAAGGGAGGGAAAAAGAGAGGGAGAGAAACATGGATTGGTTGTCTCTTGTATGCACCCTGTCCAGAGACCAAACCTGCAAGCCAGGTCTGCCCTGACTGGGAATCGAACCAGTGACCTCTTGCTTTGCGGGATGATGCCCAACTGACTGAACCACACCAGTCAGGGCTCTACCACCTACATTGTTCTGTTATAGAACATTTATCAGCATGACTATAGCATTACATCTTTATTTTTTTGTTTTTAAAAATGTTTTGAATGTGAAATCTTACACATGGAAAAGTGTAACTGTTATGTAATTACCACTAAATAATAGAGAATATTGCCCAGAAAACGCCTGCATTCACCTTCCTGACAACTACTCCCCAGCTATTGCGATACTTTCTTTGCTTTTACTTATAGCTTAATCAATGAAGTATGAATTTCTAAACATGTCTGGATCTTCCTGTAAGAGCGTAAGCCTTATGAAGGCAGTGACTGTCTAATCCCCACTGCATCCTGGGGCCTTGAATAGTGACAAATGCTTAGTAAGCTTATAGTACTATGTTTTCAATAAATAAATAAACTAGTTTATATCTGACCCTATGTCCTTGTAATCATTATAAGAAGAATGAACCTCTAAAACTTAAAATAAAAATCAACAGGGGAAGAAATTATTTCTCTCTCTGTAAAGTATTGAAATAGAGGTTTAAAGTGCTTTGCTGTTCTACAGAAGGCCCATTAAATGTCTACATTCATTTTTGTGGAGGCCCTGGTGAAATGTCAGAGATTGCTTTTTGGGTTAAATTTATATGTATCATAAGCCTTGACCAGGGTTTATACTAGGAAGAATAAAAGAAGGGTGACTAAATATTCAACGAACTGACTTTCACGACACCAAGGAGCGAGGGGATGCTGCCTTTTCTGGAGAGACTTAATTTTGCTGGTTTCCCCAGGTCTACATGGTCGTCACACTTGTCAAAAGTTGGTTACTTATGCAAGACTGCGTCTTTCTCTCCAATATCCACTGAGGGAGTGAAAGGTTCTGTGCAAAGACTAGCTTCCACCAACTTCTGATTCATGGAGGTAGATTTACCTTCAGAAGAAGCTTCATAGGTCATACTTCGCCGTGTATACAGCAGACTTTCTAAACACTCTTTATCTTTTATTTCTGATAAACATGTAATTGCATTTAACAAAAAATGTAAACCCATAGTTTCAATAAAATTAGCTTTTAACAAATACTTACTAGGCTACAAGAAAAAATGACATATTGAGAGGAGGACTAAAAACTACCCATCTGAAGAAAAGCACACGCTAATTATTCACATTCAAGAATTTAGTCAAGAAATACAGTTGAAGAACCAACATATGCATTTGATTATCTCATATTGCTATACTTAGGCTGTCCTTTGTGTTCTTTTCCTGTACCAATATCCTTCATGATTATAATTCTGATATACAAAAACCTCACTGCTTCTACGTTAACAGTGTCAGAGAAGCAGCCAGTATAAGGCCAACAGGAAATGAACTACGGTTCTGATTTTATCCTAACAGGAAAGAGATATGTTTATAATTTCCCAGTAGGAAATCAGATCTATTTCTCTGAGGAGCTTGCCAAGATGATGGTAGGTCTTTTCTTTCTCTATTAA
This sequence comes from Micronycteris hirsuta, assembly GCA_004026765.1. NCBI lineage: Eukaryota > Metazoa > Chordata > Mammalia > Chiroptera > Phyllostomidae > Micronycteris > Micronycteris hirsuta. Next base: position 40,344 of record PVJI01008631.1, on the reverse strand, counting down.
CTTAATACAAAATAATGGTAACTCGGAGTTAAATAAACAGGAATAGATTTCTAATGTCAATCAAAATATATACCAAAATTACTTCTATTGTCAGTTGCATGAAAATCAGGTTCATTAATGAAACTGTTTGTAATTTTCTTTCCTCATTTTCTAAATCAGAGAGAATAACACCAGGCTACAACTTCTATCATTTCATTTCATTTGGAAAATTATCTTGTTATAATTTTTTCCCGACTGTCCTCATTCAACTGACCCTCCTGCCTCATTTTTAGCTGAAAGGTGACATATGAAATAGGTGATATCCTGCGTCTATTTACTTGAAAGAGTGAGCAGGTATCGATTTATGCAAGAATGATTCCTTAAATCAAATTTCCAGACTCATAAACCTCTTGTTTAATTTGGAGAGGTAGCCTCGGATATTTTCCTCAGAGATACATTCTGTTGCTTTCAAGCTTCCAAGCTGCAAGCTTCCAGGCTGAAAAATGTATTCTAGATGACAATGGACTTTACATTCGGAGGAGCCTGATTTACTGACACAGCTCTCCTCAGTGGGGGGCATTGCCAAGTGTCTCCATATGTGCTGTCTTTAAGATGCTCCTTTTAGGAGGCTTTTATCAAAACAATGTGTAAACCAGTTACGCTCTTGGGAGAGTTACAGGATAGAGAGCGAAACCGTGACTAGATGCCCAATGCTGCCCTGTGTTCCTATTAGAACATCTATGAATTCTTCAGCTTAAAGCTTTCTTCAACCTGGAGAGATGATCATATGGTTTGTGGTAAGTATGAGGCTGACATTTTAACAACGGAAAAGAGAAAAACTCAGCTTAGATGCTTGTATTACACATTGCACACTTATTCAGAGGACACAGAAAGAGGAAATTGACAGATCCTGTGCTCCTGAATTCCATAGGGAATAGGCAAGGGTGAAGGAAGAGAAATGGGGCTGGTTATATATCTTCACATAAATATGTCTATACCTGTTTTCTGCCTATCTATCTATCTATCTATCATCATCATCATCATCTATTCATCTATCTATTAAAGAGAATGTACACCAATAAGATTTAATTATTACAGGATCATCTTTGGAGAATACATACCTAGAAAAAATTCTCCACTCAGTGCTTGCATTCTTTAGATAACTATACAATTAGTTAGATAATAATTTTATTGTTTGAAGTATAGCCAAACACTTTTCAGCTCTGCTGCTAAAAGTATTTTTGGAAGAAAAGAATTAAATTCCATTGTCGTCTATGTCCAAATTGTTCTCCTGTTTTTTCTATGTTCTTGCTACATCCTTTAACTTTACACCTTATGTAAGGTAAGAGGATCCCCAAAGTTTGCCTAGTTCACTGTGAATGCTGCAGCCATTAGCTGTAGCAAAGGCTTAAATTAAATGATACAGTAAGATCTTCTAGAAACTCATGTGTGGTCTCTTCACATGGGCAGCCCCTTGAAGGTGCCTGCACAACTAACGCAATGTTTCAGCAGAGTCACTAGGATCATGTCTTCCTGTTTGGTTCCATCAGTCCAGGGACACATGGAGCCCACCAGCGACAAATAATGGCTGTATTTAATGCATTGTATTAAATTTCATCTTTTTCTTAAATAATACTGCATCATAGATGCCTCATGTGAAGCAGTTTTCATCTTGATCTGAATGTGGTATATTAAAATCAATTTTGTGGTTTATTAATTGAAATATACATCTTTTGTTTTGAAGTTTCCTATAAGCCTCTCACAACAGGAAGAAGGATGAGAAAATTAAATCAAACTATTCATTTGTTGTTCGGTTACGTAGTCTGATCGAGGGGTTTCAGTGAAAGCTACACCACAAAAAAAAGTAACAAACAAAAGGAGCACCTGTATAATTATGATCAACATCAGCTGGTTAGCAATGCCTTGACATTCCACTTTGGGGAATTCAGGTGGTCTTGGCTCTGCTCTCCTGGGGGCAATGTCACTGGGGCTGCGGCTCATTAAATCTACTCTGCATCTACTGGTTAGAAAATTTAATGATAAGTTTCCTTCACCCTGGCACATAAATAAGTCATGGCAAAACTACTGTAGTTAGAAAACCAATTAATTTAGGTTTTGTAGGTCAGCTTTCCCTGTTAGTATGTTTTTATCATGAAAAAACCACCGAAGTAATAAAGCAGCAATACAAGTGTAAAAATAATCCACAGAATGTTAAATGACCCATGTCAGTCTGTGAGTGTACATTAATTTAGAAAGAATCCAATTCACAGAAAATTGAGATTAATTGTCTGTAATCCAGGAATACAGAGTAAAATATATATTTTCTAATACACAGCAGTGTCCAAGCTAAATTTCGGGAGTGTTTTCTGTGTGTGTGTGTGTGTGTGTATGTGTGTGTGTGTGTGTGTGTGTGTGTGTGTTAATGTATGATTACTAGGGTAAAATTTTTCCCAGAGAAATACTGGTTTATAAAGTGTTTTCAGTTAAAGGAAGTGGTCAGGTAGTTCCTAAACAGTTGCTTTTTTGCAATGAGTGCTATTGTGCTGCAGCGCGGGCCTGTCACTCTTAAGAGTTTACTTTTTAAAAGGAGTCCTCCCCTGGCTGGTGTGGCTCAGTGGACTGAGTGCTGGCCTGCAAAGCAAAGGGTCAGGGATTCTATTCCCAGTCAGGGCCCATGTCTGGGTTGCGGGCCAGGTGTTCCCAGCAGGGGGCGTGCAAGAGGCAACCACACATGGACATTTCTCTCCCTCTTTCTGTCTCCTATCCCTCTCTCTAAAAATAAATAAATAAAATCTTTTAAAAAAAGGAGTCCTATGGAAGCATTTAACAATCTGTTCACTATAATATGCAATCAACAATTCACATGACAACTGGTTTGTATTGTAGTTAATAGTAAGTGAAATCCCCTTAATTAATTTTTACCAGATCGTACCTATATAAATATTTAACAACCAGTTACTGGGGTTGAGGGTTGGAATGTTGCCCTGATTTGTAGTGTGTACTTACATTCTAGGTGTAAATACACCCATATGGCTGATTTCAAGTTAACAACCTGACATCACAGATGGTGGAGTTGGGGAGAGATGTACAGTGGCTGCCATTATATAGTGTTTCTATCTATGGCTACAAAAAGAAGTGAAGATACTCACGAGCATAGAGCAAAACAAAATGCAGCAATTAGGAAGTGTTGAGGTTTAAATGCTTATGCCTTTTGTATAACATAATAATATTGTAATAATAATGTAATATTGTATAATTATTTTGTATTTTTTAATATTGGCTATGTTTAACAACCAGCTTGAACAATTCCTGAAAATTTAACAAGGAATTTTTGTGAATTAGTATGAACTAGCTCCGGCATATCATGGTTAAGACTTTCAAAACTCAGTAATATTTTTCCTGAGGAAAAATATGTTTCATTTTTAAAGAACGAACATTTACAGAGCCTTGAGTTAGCATCTAGATTAGAGTTTGCAGACATACTACGTTACTCAGTACCCCCTTCACCGTTCTTTATGCATCTTCTAATGCACATCTGCAACAAATGGGGTCCACTGAGGAAATAAATGGTTTCTGTGAACAAACACGTCATCATTGGTCCCTGATATTTCACAACCGTGTTCCCTCCTCTGCAGGTTGCACCTGTCATGTGAGCAAAAAGCCTGCTCAACCCCATGCTTTCCATTCGCCCCGTGGCGGATCTCCCACAGCCCACAGTGCGGCCCCAGCTGCCTGGAGCAGCCCTGGACATGGTGTTAAAAACAAAGATTTAAAGAGGTGCTATGACTTACTTATCTGTCCCTTTTCATCCTCCATTTGATTTTTTTGTGGCAAAATGGTAACTATAAATAGATTTATAAAGGTTAATTAAAGCATTTAATTCTAGGTTTCCCAAAACCTCTACCTCAGTTTTGGAAGACTTTCCAGGATGTAGACTAAGACAATGTCTCCCGAATCACAACTTAATAAAATACTTCATGGAGTGGGTATGGTCATCCGTCTGCTATTCCTCTTTTTCCACATTCTCCCTTACCCATTTCATACTGCCTTACAAAGCCAGCGATTGAGACGATGTGGATGACTGCAGCCAAGAGCCACCATCCGTCCTGGTTTGCCTGAGAAAACTCCAGGTTCTGCTTATTGTCCTGGTGTAGGCATTAACAGTGTCCGGCGCACTCTCGGAGGGGTCCCGGCGCGGATGGTAAATGACATAGTCACTCTTTCTCTAGCCCGACCGCGACTTCCTGCTCTAGCTCTTGGCCCGCGTGGAGGCCCCAAAGGGCCTCACAAGTCCGCGCATGTCAATCTTAACACAAGCTGTTCTTCAAAACCTGTACTTGCAGGATGCTGTCTATGCTAGTAGTATCTCCAGTTTACCAAGTCAAATCATTGAGGAATTTTTTTAAAGTTTCTCATTTTCTCCACATAAAATAATTTATCAGTGTTTATCAGCTTTCCATAGATGTACATCCACACCAGCCCAACCTGATCCGCATTCCCGCCGGGCTAACTTCTGCTGCTGCAAATGTTCCCCAACTGCCCTCATTATCTTCCTTCCCCACTTCATTTTATATAGTCTCACTAGACTAAGAAAATCTCTGAGAGAAAGAACCATACAAAAGTTTCTTTGTGTTGCCAGCATTTGGGACACACCTGGCACGTTGCAGGAACTCAGCAGTATTTGTCGAGTGAAGGAACTAATGAGCACATGCTAGAGTAAACTGCCTATACCAGTCACTGCTTATGTCTAAAACTGATTTAAAAATACTCTTAAAAAACTGGTCAGTTCTCTTTGATGGTTGGAGTGTCATCCTGTAACCCAGAAGGTTGTGGGTTCAATCACCTGTCAGGGAGCATATGGGAGGCAGCTGATGGATGTTTCTCATTTTTTCTCTCTCTCTCACACTCTCTCTCCCCTTCTCTTCTTCTCTCTCTAAAGTCAGTAAACATATCCCCGCAAGTGAGGATTAAAAATACTCTTTCAACAGGCACCTTCCAGTGTCTACCAAGCATAGTGCTTCTTTCCCTGCATCCACGCCAGGAGCATCCACACCTTGGCACATCCGGTACCTCTCTGACCACCTGGGCTCCTATGCCAGGAGTCGTGCCATGCAAATGTGAATGCCCTACCCAGGATGTGCTCCGTGCTCTTCTGCTTTCCTGCTCCTGGTCCTGCCATTACCTTGAGGCCACTCATCTTCCTCCTTAACTTTCCCCATAAATCACTAAATACAAGAAGCGATTATTGTGGCAAGCATTTAATGTTGATACAAATCACAGTGTTCACCACTAAGATTTGCTAAAGATGTGTTCTCTGTTTCCATAGGTAATCAACTGTGCCTTTAGGGTGTGAGAACCCAGTATTTTTACAGATAATGCACTTCATCTTTCTAAAATAAAAGTAAATAAAAAAATACCGTACCCAAAGAGATGACTTATTAGCTCAGAAAATCCCACTTTGCAGTAGCTTTTAGTCTTAAGAATAATATCAAATATTCCACATTATGTATTTTATGTATTTTTATGATCCAGTTGCTATATTTCTGTCTCTAGTAGCTTTACAATGATACTATAAGAAAGTCATCACCAAAATATAAAATTAATATTCATAGATAAGGCTCCTAATATTTCAAGAAGCCTTCTGTGCTTGACTTTTTTTGAATCAAGAATATAGATAATAATGAAGCATGAACAAATGTCAATGATATTTTAAACGAATGAAATACTAGCAAATATAAAGTTACTTGTGTACTTAATTTATATCTTTTAGAGTTATTTAAGAGGAATTAAATTAATAATTTTAATTCTACTTATAATTATTTAGTAGGCTTTGAGGGGCAGATTTTACTTCCACTAATTTTTTTTCCTGTGACTTCTTTTATAAAAACAAAATTTTTAATAATTCCAAGAGTAAGTATAAATCTGAACTTTGACGGGGTCAATTGCAGTTCGGGATCTGGAAGATGAAATGTTTAAATAAGGCTTGAGCTTCGTGGAACACATGTTCTGCTTCTGTCCTTTTTGCAATAATACTCAGAGCAAACAAAACCAGCTGTGTAAATGAAAAATTCAAATTCGGAATGTTTTGAACTGCCACAAGCACCAAAGAGCCAGCTGCAGATCTCTCTATTCCTTCTGTTCCGAATACAAGCAAACTGCCACTAAAACTTTGTGAGTGCCTGACTCAGGACATCTATGACAAAAATTAATGTGACCTAAAGGTTATTCCTCAGCAAAACTAAGAGATATCAGAGAACAATATGATAGATAGATATAAATAGTGGGTTATGTGTCTAATATTATCCTGAGAAATTCAGTGAACTATCAAGAATAAAACATTATATATTTATTTATTATCCATGTACACCAATATGTGTATATATAGTATTTTGACTGCTATGTAAAATTGGCCTAAGAAATCTAATAATCGTATACTTGCTAAATTGCAAGTTTTATTCATTAATTCTAGCTAAAAATCTGGTTACAACAAGTAAAGATACAGTTAATTTAAGATTAGTACTGTCATTACAAAATGATGTCATTTTCCTATAAAACGTAGACATTTTGAGAGATTAGTCTATACTCTTATCTTTTAGAGAGTCTGTATACAAAGTCACTCCATAAAAGTGGGTGACCTGTCAAGATAGGAAGAATTAACCTTTTCCTCTATAGCCTTCATTAAATTCCTAACTAATCTATAAATGTAATGGAATTCTAATCCGAATCCCTTAGGAGATTTTTAGAAACTGAAACACAATTCTGGAATTCAACCAAAATAATACATGCTCGATAACTGAAGAATTTTTTTTTTAAATGTACGATAGGCCCTGGCCAGGTGGCTCAGTTTGTTGGAATGTACACCCAAATCTTGAGGGTTTGATTCCTTGTCAGGGCACATACTTGGGTTGCATGATCCATCCCTGGTCGGGGCACGTATGGGAGGCAACTGATTGATGCTTCTCTCTTACATCGACGTTCCTCTCTCTCTCTCTCTCAAAGCAATAAACATATCCTCTGGTGAAGATTACAAAAATGTAAGATAGGAATTTGTCTATCAGATCCTGAAACATGAACTTGTAGTTGCCAGCCACCATTTATTGAACATTAACTATGGTCACCTGGCTACTGACCTGCAGCAACAGTGACCACTGTGAGTCCCAGGAGAGGAGCGCATACCTGTTGGGTGGCCTAGACAGTCACCTGGCAGCAGGTTAGTGTGCCTCTTGTGGAGAGGCAGCAATTGATCCCCAGTGGAATATACACAGGTATTCTGTACTTGTCATTACTCTTATGCCCCGATTCTGCTAGTACCACTATAGTTAATTTGCTTAAGGCTTTATTCTCTATCATGGTATCCCATCACTATTTTGACCAAGGAACTAACTCTACTTCATAGCTATAAGATGATAATTGATGTTCACGTGACTTGCCAGTCTTACTGTACACCCCATGACCCAAAGCCTATTATTAATAGGGTGGCTATATGTCCTGGTTTGTCTAAGATGACTTGGCCTATGCCTGTTGTTCCAGAATAATTATTCAAATTGGTCACTTTTGCTCTTAGAATGTCCTGCTTTGGATGATAAATTATATAGTCTTTCTACCTGTTGACATTTAAGTTACAGCTTTAACTGGGAAACCACACTTGCAAGTTTGTGGTGCTGTCCTATAGGATTCAGTATTAGGTCTGAATGTATCTCCATGCATGCTGTTTCTCTTCCTAAAACTCAAATATGATAGCACAGGAACCAAAGGATGTAAGGGGGAGTGGCATCTCTCACAATTATACTTAATAACCTTCTTGTGTAATTTTTTTTGCTTCCCATTCCCAAGATTGGACTCTGCTGGTTGGAGATCTTTCCAATCCAACACTTAATGGCTTAAATCAGTAATCATTATGTATTATCTACTAGGATTTCTTTGGGTAAAAAAAAAATGAGGTATATTTGACTGAATGCTTCTGACTCAAGTTTTCTCATGAGCTTGCAGTCTGATAGGACTGGGCCTGGATCATCTCCCAGGCTTCTTCATTTGCAAGTCCAGTACCCAGACTGGGAGACCACAACTTCTGGGGGCCCAGGGTAGCTGAGGATTCTTGGACGTCTCTTTATGTGATCTCTTTGCAGCATGACAGCTTTGGGGTAGCTCAGCATTCCCAGAGTGCAGAGAGTGACGGGAAAGAGAGGAGGGGGGAAGGAGGGAGAGAGAAAGGGAGAGAATGAAAATGTTATGCTGGTAAAGGCAGTTATAAGGATTTTCCCAGGTTCAAGGGGAAGGGACATAGATCTCACATCTCAATGGGGGAGTATTAATAACTTAATGACGTATTGGAAGATAAGCATGTGGCATGGCATATAATTGATGCAGCAATAAAATATAATCTGCTATAATGCACATACTTGTCCCACTGAATTGAAAACTGAGACTCAGGGCTGGCTCCTGGGCATGTGGTCACTGCACTCACACAGGGCCCTACCCTTAGAAGAGCCCAGGTCTGGTTTAATGCTCTGCTGTTGCCTTTTTAACAAGGATACCACATTTCATTTTGCACTGGGCTCTGCAAATTATGTAGCTGGTCATGCTGTGGTTGCTACCTAGTTATTTCAGACTCTTCAATCGCTGGACAAACAGGTAAAAAAAATAAGGTTATGGCATTTACTGGGGTGATTAATTGTAGGGAAATTCAGGTTACTAATAAATGATAGAGGTGGATAGGAGATGTCTACTAGAACATGAAAAACTAAAGGACGCCTATAAAAAAAGTACTACCAAGGGAACACAGCCCTTAGCAACAAAATTTCCATCATCCCTCAAAATGCTGGCTGAAGGTAAGGACTGGGTAGTGGAGGAGGAAGGCCATATTATTAAATAAAACCTGAGGACTAGTTGCAGAAACAAGAACTACAGCATGTAATTACATTTTTTTTAAAGTGGTAATTCAATTTTATTTTATTTATTTTTTAAAGATTTTATTTATTTATTTTTAGAAAGAGGGGAAGAGAGGGAGACAGAGAGGAGAGAAACAGCAATGTATGGTTGCCTCTCACATGGCCCTCACTGGGGACCTGGCCTGCAACCCAGGCATGTGCCCTGACTGGGAATTGAACCGGGACCCTCCGGTTCCCAGACTGCGCTCAATCCACTGAGCTACACCAGCCAGGGCACACGTAATTACATTTTATTCCTTGTATTTTCATGCACATATTTATTAACTATTACTGTCATTTCTTTCCCTTTACCCATTTGTGTGTATGTGTAATTTTGTTATTGGTTGTTGACTGTACCATTTAGTCTGTACGCTACAGAATAAAAAGACAGGGCTATGACAGAGCTAAAGAAAGAATGGACATAATTTTGTCATTCTGGACCATGATGGCTGCAGGAATTAATGAGAATTAAGATGAATCATTTTCGGGGAAGTGGTGAGCATATTTTCAGTTGTGAGAGGATTAATTGCATTAAATGTTGCATAATAATTGTGTGCGCATGTGTGTATATGCATGCATGTGTGTGTCTGCCTGTCTGTCTTAAGAAATGAGCTGCAGTGGAAATTAGTCTTTTATTTAGAGGTCAAGTAGTATATATGAGGAATTATATTTGGGGAATTCCTTATCTCATGGGCCCCAACTTAGCTTCAGCTATGGAAACTAAAGATGCCAGATAGTTGTTTTTCTGGCTCCTTTGCAGCTAAGGAGTGTGTGCATAACATAGACTTTTTCCAGACATGTATTGAATTGAAAGTTGATGATTCAATAAAAATTCATTCTGATGATGGATTGTATGAGTGACAATTGTTATATCCATACTTTTCCAATCCTGTGGTATCATTTTTGGTGCTATTTTTGGCCAAGGAATTATAGCACTAATTCTTCCAACCTGTAGGTAAGTCTGTGAGATACTCCCTATCCTTTTAATAAATATTTTTTTTCTATTTTCAGCCAGTCAACCTCTGTTCCCTGTAAATGAGAACCTGACTAATACATATAGAAAGATGATTATAACTATTAAGTGAAATTGGGAATTTTCAAAAAGGTACAATACAATCCCATTTTTAATGATAAGGGAAAGGAAATACCCATAGCACAATGACTGGTTAGAATACATGAAAATTCCGACAGTGATCATTTCTGGTTTGTGGGACCATAGGTGGTTCTTCTTTCTTTTCTTCATCGTCTTCTTCCTTCTGTCTCTCTCTTCCTTATTCCCTCTTTTCTCATCTTTTTTTTCTTCCTAAAACATCTTTCCTGGGCCCAGGCTGGTGTAGCTCAGTGGACTGAGTGCTGGCCTGCGAACCAAAGGGTCACAGTTCGATTCCCTGTCAGAGCACATGCCGGGGTTGCAGGCCAGGTCTTCAGTAGGGGGCGCTTGAGAGGCAACCACGTATCAGCGTTTCCCTTTTTCTCTCCCTCCCTTCCCCTTTCTCTAAAAATAAATAAATAAAATCTTTTTTAAAAAGATGGAGAAAGTGACTAGAACCTGTAGAACTTTGGGTGCTATGGTTAAACATTTTTAAAAAGTATAAGTTGTACTCATTGAAAGTTTTATTGCAAGCTGTATGATCTAAGAAAAAAATTAAGCAGAAAGACAAGTAAGTCATCTGGATTGTATCAGAATCACCAGGAGAGCTTGTTAAATCAGAGTTTCTGATTCGATATTTCAGAATTTGTATTTCTCTAGCAATTTCACGGGTAATGCTGATGCTGCTGGTCTGGGCACCGCACTCTGAGAACCAATGGTCTCGTGCAGTGTGCTTGGCGACAGATGCGGGCAGGAAGGCTGTGGCTGTGAAGGTGAAGAGAATTGAACAGATTGGGGCATATTTTGATTTTGAAAAAAGCCAAATAGAACTGAGTTAGCAATCTGAAGTGGTCAGTAAAATGATTTGACTGCAAGGAGGATAAGTGATGCCAATTATTGAGATGGGGAAGACTCGGGGGTGGGGAAACAAGTAGGGAAATTTAGTCAATAATTAGATGAATTTTTTGTTGCGTATTTCACTCTTGGTTTTAAGTTCTATAGGTAGAGATAACAAGCAGAGAGTGGGTTTTATAAATCTGCAACTCAGATGAGATGCTGAAGATAGAAATCTGAAAGTTATTAGCATATTGATAAGACTGAATGAGATTATACAAAAAATGAAGCAGAGTAGATACTGGGCTCCAAAGCAAGCTCTGAATCACTCCGCCATTTAAAAGTTTTGAGAAAAGAGAGCAGGGAAGCTGGGAAAGAGTGGCCAGCAAAGCAGGAGCAAAATCGGGAGGGCATGGGGCGATGCAATGCGGTAGAGGGAGGGTGATCCTAGAAGGTTCCACTTGCTGCTGCAAATTGATTAAGAAGAGGGCCCCGCAGAGAAATGCCTATCTCATTAGCAACTACGGGCCATGAGGCACCCCAGTAGTTTCAGTGACCTGAAAATATCGGAAGTTGTTTGCAGTGGGTGAAGAGTGACAAAGATATGAGAAAGCAGAAGGAGAAAATGTGGGCAACTCTAAGGAGTTTGGCTTTGGACAGACGGAAACAAGACAGGATAGCTGGAGGGCAATGTGGATCAATCCAGGAGCGTAAGCTTGTTTGGTGGTGATTCTAACTTCAGGGGTTCCACAGCAGGATGACGTGCTGAGAGCCTGGCCATAAAGAGGGGAGGAGCTGAAGTTGCTCAGGACTGGGTGTCACCGTCCTTGGGCAGTTGGAGAAGTTGCCCGGGATAGGAGCGGGCTGGGTGCTCAGTGCAGCAGCTTACAGCTTCGCTTCCCCTGCCAGCAAGAGTTAGGGGCATCTTCCTCTCCAACTTTAATCCTTCAGATTAAAAAGTATTTTCTAGCTCATATACATCACTTTATATTAATCTATTTTTTATTCATTCATCTAGTTGATGTTAATCCCCTACATGAAAAATCACTGACTATAATAAAATATTAATTGCCCATATCTTTGTCAAATAATTAGGGAAGGCACAGGAAGAAATGGACTGATCAGGAGACAGAAAAGAGGAAGGAACAGAGTGTCACTGATGAAAGGAGGCAAAGCCAATGAAACGTGGACATGGCCAGTGATTTTTGGAACCAGTAGGCAAACTTGTTTTAATACATAATAAAATAAGAATACTTTGAGTGACAGAATAAAGAAGATTCCTTTAAAATATGTGTTACATACTAAGGGTAGAACAGGACTGGCATAAAATGTTTTACTTCCTCCATCCTGGGGAATAAATTACTTTTTAAAAAAGGCTTTATCATACTTTATTTCTTAACTCTTTCATGATTTATGATTTCATTAGTTAATCTGAGTACAGAATTTAAACATCTAATCAAGGTGGTAAGAATTGTGCATTTTAATTTAAAACATTCAGATAACTCAATTTGGTATTCAAAATAAACCAAATGGCCTGGGGTTCGGATGCTTGAACAAGTTCCAAGTTTTTATACTATTAGCCATCTGCTCAGGCAGTAGACAAACTAAAAATTCAGGATTATCTGTACATTAAATATTCATAGAAATTAAATAAAAAACATTCTTTAGGAAAACCCATTTATACTTCCAGATATGCTACAGCACATAATTCCACCACATTTGGTTTTCAGTTTCGTGTCTGTTAACAGCAATCACACGCTATTTACTTTGTTTTAGGTGGAACCTATAAAGCTGATGGCTTTGAGTGATTTGTTCAAAATATTATCTGTCCTGTGGAGAGCCATTAGGAGCAAGGGGCATTTACAGTTAAATATAATTTTTATTCATGAGCGTTCTCAAGTTCAGTCTTGATAAGCATGTAAAGGTTTGGATATTTATTTATTTGGTTTTTAAATGGATGTAAAATAAAACAATTTATCTTTCTTATTCTTAATGGAGCTAACAGATAACAGGCTGTTCCAGACAATAATGGCAACAGTGTATTAGGTGACATTTGCTTACATGTGTGTATATATACAGACATACGGGGTCTGTCCAGAAACTATCCAGCCATGCACTATGAAAAATAGAGACATTTCTTGAAGAAGATACAAGATACAAGAAACATTGTACATAGGGCACTGATGCCTCAGTCCCCTTCAAAGTGGGCACCTTGGGACCTCATACAGCTCTCCCAGCATCTCTTCCACTGTTCAATACACTCTACAAAATCCTTTGTTGGAATAGCCATCAGCTGTGCCATCATGCTTTCCTGAATCTCACTGGCAACCTGAAATCTCTTCTGTTTCAAAGGTGATTTTTATTTTGGAAAAAGCCAGAAGTCTCAGGGTGCCAAATCTGGGCTGCAGGGGGAGCTGAGTCACCTGGATGATTTGATGTTTTGTCAAAAGACTCTGCACAAGACATGATGAGCAGGCATGTTATTGTGATGAAGCTGCCCATCACCAATTACCCATAGCTGTGGCCTTCTGAATCATCTGAATAGTTTCTGTAGAGGAATATTCGAGCTTAATGCAAAATTTGTTGCTCTACTTACTTAGTCATTTTGAATGCGACTGCCACACAGTACACATGCTCACTCAGTGGTGTCTACCGCTCCCACGGACTAACACAGTGAAGTCATCATTGTTCACACATGCACACTAGAGTCCACTCTACTCAGTTGCCAGGTAACATCAATCTTGCCCAAACCATTCTTGATATATTAACAATGGCTGGACTCTTTTGGACAGAGCTCCTCATATGTGTGTGTATATACACATAGATATACACACATACACATATACATATATATACATATACACATATATATGCTTGTGTATGGATACATATGGATACATATGAAATGAATGACAGCAATAATATAAGGGATGAAAGGGAGAAATTAGAATTATTTTGTTAATATAGGAAACACACTACACGTGAAGTAGTACAGGGTTATTTGTAAATGTTAATTACAAACTCTACGGAAACCACCAAAGTAGCCACTGTGAAAAATGGTATGGAATTTCCTCAAAAAATTAAAAATGGAAATGCCTTATGACCAAACCACTAATTCAAAAGAATATAAGCACCCCTATGTTCATTGCAGCATTATTTACCATAGCTAAGATTTGGAAGCAGACCAAGTGCCCATCAGTAAATGAGTGGATAAGAAAAGTTGTGGTACATTTACACAACGGAGTACTACTTGACCATAAAAAATAAGGAAGTATTACCCTTTGCAACAGCATGATGGACCTGGAGAGCATTATGCTAGGTGAAATAAGCCAGTCAGCGAGAAACAAGTACCGTACGTTTTCACTTGTATGTGGAATCTAATGAACAAAATAAACCAACAGGCAAAATGGAAACAGACTCATACACACAGAGAATAGACAGACGGCTGTCAGACAGGAGGAGTTTGGGGGGGCTGAGTAAAAAAGGCCGCAGGGATTAGGCGAAACAAAACACAGTTCATAGGCAACAGCACGGTGACTACCAGAGAGAAAGGGGTGTGGGGGGGAGGTAGAAAAGGGCAATGGGGAGACTTGACTTGGAGTGGCTAACACAGTACAATGCACAGATGACGTGTTATAGAATTGTACACCTGAAACCTAAATAATTTTATTAACAAATGTCACCCCCAATAAACTCAATTTTTAAAAAGTTTGGCTATTTATTTAAACCTGTTGCATCTGCAAAATCTGGTCAGAATCTTTTGAGAGAAGCTGGTACTTCTGGCTTTCTTTCATATTGTCAGTCTTCGGCAAAGTGTTTATCTCTTAGCATTTACCACTTCGGCCTTGAGCCCTGACAGCAAAGGAAGCGTGCAGGTACTGGGTAAACCTCCACTTTCAGAGAGCCGCACTTTTAGCCTTGGCTTGTGGTGACATCAGTGGGCATACAGAGATGAAGGGGTGGATATGGCCATTTGAGACTTGAGATATTGAATTGTTATAAAATTTCAGGGGTACCATGCTTTTAAGTTATAAATTTTAGTATTAGTAACTTTAATTCTTTAGATTAAAAAGTCTTTTCTAGCTCATATACATCGCTTTATATTAATCTAATATCTGGTACTCACTCATCAGGTTGGTGTAACTGCCTGCTCTGCACTGGCGCTGGGAGAAGTGTGGAGATCCTTTCATGTGGATAAATGTGCTTAAATAACTAACTCCAAGAGGCATTCTTCTAGGACTCTTTTCCCTTCCACTGAGTCAGTACCCTTTTCTCTGACCCCCAGGGCACCAAATTCATCATTTAACCAATATTTCTTGGACATTTTGTTAGTCAGGTATTGCTACAAAATGAACAATCACAATTTCAAAACTTTGGTGGCATAAACCAATAAGCATTTATTTCTCATTTACTCGTCTGGCTGTTGTATGGGTGTGGGCTGATCGAGGCTGGCTTTGCTGAGATGGGTTTCCAACTGTGAAATGGGCTTTGACCTGCTTTATTTGTTTTCATCTTCCTTAGACCATTGGGTATCATGGCAAAGGCAGAGGCACAGAGGGGCAGGTGGAAATGCGACGCTCTTGCAGTCAGAGCCTGCTTCACTGATGTAGCCAAACAAGCCACGTGGCCACATTCACCGTCAATTGCAAGGGGATATATACTCCTGCCTCGGCGTCTGGCTGGGGAGGGAGGGGATGACTACCTGCTGAACAATCTTGTATTCTGTCACAAGAGCCTGCTATGTGCCAACCATTTGTAAGCTACTAAAGACACAATGCTCTCCAGAAATCCAGAGTCTGTCTTTATTCCCCACCAAACCAGCAAGTCCAACATGGTCAATCAAAGGCAATGAAGGTAGGGCTTAAGAATCTGGGCCCTGAAATCATGCAATGCATGCATTCTGGTTTTTCCGCTTATGAAATCTATGATCTTGGACAAGATTTTTTATCTTCCCTGAGCCCCAATTTTCACATTTATAAATTAAAAGTGACAATAAGGTATTCACTCCAGAGGGTGTTTGTGTGGAGATTAAATAGATAGTATATGTAAAGTTTTGAATTAGAATATGAGACAAAGGGAATGCTCAATACATGGACACCATCACCTTCATTGTCAGGGAGACCAGCCTTGCTTTGGAGGGACCAGGGAGTAAATTTGGAGAAGGTCGATCCTCCGGTCTATCCGACTGGGGATGGGGTTACACGAGTGGGCTGGTCCATCTCCTTTTCCAACTGAACTGTGAGTTCCTCAAGGACAACATGCCTCCCTCCCAGCTGCTGGTACCAGGCTGGCACTCCGTACGTGTTGACGATAAACCACTGAAATCCACTCCCTCCCCACTGTGCTCTGCAGCGAGGGATCGCTGTGCATTTTTGTTTTGGTTTGTTGCCATCGTTTTCATTTCCCGTGTGTTGCAGACCAGTGCTTTTTGTCGTTGCTCTGTTCATTGCGACATACCCCCGGATCACTGCTTGAATGTCGCAGCCATGTCAAATTGCTGTAAACGTTTCTAAACGTCACTCATTATTTCCATCCTTAACTGTTTGTGAACTAACAACAATCCTTCTCTAGACCAACACCATTTCCCGGACCCCCCTTTGAATAGTGCTGCTGTGCCTTCGGAGAGTCTCCTCAGCATTGAGTCTGATGGAAAACCCTCCCCAGTAATGTATGCAGATATGCAGGCCTGCCTTTCTGAGAGCCTTCCAGACACTTAGAGCCAAAAGGCACAACCATTGGTTTTCTCGTCAGTGATTTCCTTTCAGATCATTTGTCCCTGCTTTTTCTCCGCAGCCTTGTTTTCTTGTCAAAACACAATAGAAGCTGCTGCAGAGGCAGGTATGTGACTTGAGTGTTGGGCTAACTCCAGCAAATTCTCCAGTGTGCAGTTCAGGGGCTTCCGAGAATGCTTCAAGCCCTGACACATTTCCAGCAAGGGACAAACACCACTCGAAACAGAGCTCGGCCTGTGTCAGAAATGTGTGAGTCCTTTCGTTGAGGCTCTCTGGACTGTCAATAAAATTCGCTGAGAAGCCAGACAAGCAGTCCTGCCTCAGCACAAATTATTTATAGGTTGTTTCATTGCTGCCTGCTTTTGGATGCTCAGCGAGCTCACTGCATAACTCAAGTGGATCCTCCCAGCTGTGACTTTAGCTTCAGCTCTTTCTAATTAAACTAGGCCTGGGTGTGATCCAAGCCTCACAAGAAATGCAGAGCTCCAGGCCTGGAACAGGTGTCCAAGACTCCACAGAGGGTTTTGTTTTTTTTTTAAAGATTTTTTTTTTTAATTTTTAGAGAGAGGGGAAGGAGAGAGAGAGGGAGAGAAACAGCAATGTGTGGTTGCCTCTCACGTGGCCCTCACTGGGGACCCGGCCTGCAACCCAGGCATGTGCCCTGCCTGGGAATCGAACCGGGACCACTTGGTTCCCAGCCTATGCTCAATCCACTGAGCTACACCAGCCAGGCTTTTTTTAAAACTTTTTTTATTTATTTTTTCGCAGAGGGTTTCATAAAACCTCCAGCCAGCATCCCTCCCTTCTCCATCTCGTTCACGCTCCAACACAAGGGCCCTTCCAGGCCTGGCCCACCTGTACAGGAGATGCTCTTATGTAGGGAGCGGAGGGGGGCATAGCAGTTTGCCCACCTCCCCAAGACTTCCAGGAGTTAGTGAAGGGGTGTGTAACAGGGTCATACCCCCTACCCCTTGTCCCCTCAGCCCCAGGGCGAGGGGAGCCTCTCCTTCCCTATCAGACTAGGTGTGCCTTCACCCTCTAATGCCCCTGGCCTCTCTCTGAGCACCCACCTTCTCTGCCTGCTGGTGCGGAGTTCTCCCTGACACACCAGATTGGACTGCTCACGTGGGCTCCTCTGCCATCCCTCCTACCTATTTTGGAGGACTCACCATTTCTGGGGCCTCATCACTGTGGAAGACGGGGCTAGTTAGGGTGTTGGTGGATGGGAGGAGTGGGGAAGGTTGGGAGTAGAACAAGGTGTGATTGTGAAGGTGGTGACAACGTGCAAGGGAGGGGTGGCCAAGATCGTGCGGTGTGTGGGAAGGTGTATTTATCTCTCACCCCGTAGCACAATCCTGTGCTACGTTTCCGTCAATGGTGGCCGGCGTACACGTCGGTGGTCCCGTAAGATTATACTGGAGCTGAGTTTCCTGTAAGAAAAGGAAGGGTATTTTGCCCAGGATGACTTTTTTCTCTGATGGGAGCAGCATCTGTGGGGCTTGGCAGTGGCCTCCCTCTCACCGCGCCTCAGTGTTGAGCACATGGGTGACATCCCAGTCGGGCAGCCATGACCTGTTTGGGCACAGAGGAGCCTGTGCCCCAGCGCAGCGTATCCAGATGCTGCTGCAGTCCCCCAGATCCAGCCCGGTGGTCCTCAGAGAACATCGTGTGCGTTCTGTGTGAGGGCCTGAGACCCCGTAGGACACAGGTCGACAGGAGCTACCCTCGCCGGTGTTAAGTCCATGGCCACGTTGGTAAAAGCTTCCTGCTGTAGTGTGGAGCCAGCCTGTCATGATCTTTGGAAATATCTCCAGGTGGTAATGACGTAAAAGCATAGATAAGTTTTATTTCTTTCATAAGTTTAATGCCAGAGAGTCCTTTGTGCCAGGTAGGGTTAACGGGACCAAAAGAAAATTTCCAAAGTCAAAATATTTGGTCCTCAGCCATGCAGAGGAATAAATCATGCTCGTCTCTCTCAAGGTTGCTGTGAGGATTAAGTGTGATCATGCTGAAAAGCCCTTGGCTCCATGCCTGCACCAAGATAGTAAGACACGTGTCCTGAAGACTGGTTCCTGTTATCACTATTACTATTCCCATTTGGATATAAGGTATATTTTGGTGATTGGCATTAATATTGCATAGCATACCAACAGTTTATACAATTTATATAATAGTATGACCCGTATTTTATCTACAAATAGCATCACGTGATATATGTTATTTCAATGTATTTCTTAAAATAGATTTTTGATATAATTTATATTGTGTAAAAGTAAAATTGAAATGGTTCTTGAACTGTGCTTTATTTCTAAAAATAAATTTTAAGAGTCAGAACTTGAATTTAGGTCCAGGTAATGATTGCTAAAGACTGACAGATAAAAAAAATTAAGAACTAAAATTTACCCTAATTGCTAATGATTCTAGCTAAGCTTTTCCTAAAGGCAGATATATGAAAACTGTTCCTTGTAGTCTCTTCAACTCCCGGGACCGAGTGAGGCAAAGCGGGGTCGCTGGGCTCTGCTTGGGGCAGGGGCAGGGCAAAGCACGCGTTGTTGGCTTTGCACCACCAATGCTCTTCCAGACAATTAATTGATATGCCAGTGAGAGGGACGTGACCCGACACAAACCATGCTGCACCCGTTCCCAAGCTGACATGAAGGGGTGTTTCTGACGTGGTCGGAGTTGGGTGGTATTGCTGTAAGGATATATGCTTTTCAATAGACTGGCTGGGATCAGACATCTAAACAAGGCTTACCCTCCAGAGTGTTTACTGTGGGGGATAAATACACATTCTCACAGAGGTGTCATTCCCTAAAATATTCTCGAGCTGTGTTTGGAAGGGTTTTCAAGATACTTTTTGAAAAACTGCATAAGAATTACCAATGTATCCTTTATTCTATAGTTGTATCTTTCTAAAATAAAAATAAAATTTGCTGACTCATTATTCTCATTTGGTTGTTTCCTCAAAATCCATTTTCTAAATATGAACATGATCCATCCAAAGTGAAATGTATTCTACTTCAGGTCTTTGGTTCAAGTTCACACAACAAGGAGGACAGTCCCTGTCCCAGGACAAGGGCTAAAGGAAGCCCTTGAGCAGCAGAACTTGGATCCTTATGGTAGAAATAAGGTCAAGTTAAAGGTGTTCATCATTACCCAGCCATTATTATATGAAATGTTAAAGTGACTTATCTAAGAAAAAGAAGATCAAAGATATGAACAGTAAAATGACAACAAGTTCACAACTATCAACAAATGTACCTAAAATAAAAGAAAAACAATGAGAACAAAAACTAAGCAAACAACTAGAACAGGAACAGAATCAGAGAAATAGACATCACATGGAGGGATTTCAGTGGGGAGGGGGAAGGGAGGAGCGGGGGGGGAAAGGTACAGGGAAGAAGAAGCATAAACGGTAGGCAGAAAATAGATGGGGGAGGTAAAAAATGGTATAGGAAACAGGAACCTCAAAGAACTTATATGTGCAACCCATGGACATGAACTAAGGGGGGGATGCTGGAGGGTTGGGGGGTGCAGAATGGAGGGGACATAAAGGGGGAAAATTGGGAAAACTGTAATAGCATAGTCAATAAAATATACTTTAAAAAAAGGAAAGAAAAGAAAAATATATTTGTGCTAATAAAAAAAAAGGAAATAAGAACCATGGTTGGGCCTCCTGAGGGAAGAGAACCTAGTGTATGAGGTCATTCATCTAACACTGAGTAAAACTCAAAAGCCCAGTAAATCTCTGAGTCAAGACCAAATCAGGGGCCTGGCCAGGTAGCTCCGTTGGTTAGATCATCATCCCAATATGCCAAGGTTGTGGGTTCGATCCCTGATCAGGGCACATAACAAGAAACAACCAATCAGTGCAGAAATAAGTGGAACAACAAATCAATGATTCCCTCTCTCTCTCCTCCTTTTCTCTTTCTCTAAAATCAGCAAGTTAAAAAAAAAAAAGACCAAAAGCAAGTCTGACTTCAAAACCAACTGCTGTTCAGAACAGCACCTGAGCTTTCCCAAATTCTCTGCTGATGGCAGCTAAGCAGGAATTGGCAGCCAGGGATCCTTTGTATTCGTCTCTAGCTGCAAAGAGCCTCATTTGTCCCTGAGTGTCTTGCAAATATGATTTTTCTGGGGGCTCACAAGATTTGGAGTCACCACATTGTACTGCACCCCACTTCATTAATTCATTTGCTAACTGTTTTAATTGACTATTGTGCTTGTTATGAGGCCGGCATAGCGCTAGACCCCAGGGCTGTCCGTGTGTTCAAGTACAATGCAGGGATAGGCAAGAATTAGCAACAGCTTTGCCTGTGTTGTTAATGAGCATTATGGAGAAATGATCATTTTTGCTTTTTAGCTTATTAATTTCTTCCAGTTTTTCTATAATTATTATGTATTGTTTGCATAATGAGAACAAACACCTTTATGTTTTAAAGTGCTCATAATTTCAGAGGGAGCCCCTGACTTGAGGTGGCTGAGCGGGCCATTCTTAATAGTCCGAGGATTAAGGACCGTTGGCGTGGCTGTTGGTGCTACCCTGTGCGCTCTAATGAAGGCCTTGTTTGGACCAATTTCCAAGGAGAGCAAGAGTCTAAGAAATTGGCTCAAGCCCTATGCAATTCTCCACAGTCTTTAAATTAACAGACTCGCAGACACCATACGTAGGGCATTCATCCAATTCTTTGTTTAAGAACAGAAAACACAACTCAAAACAATGCACAAAGGTTGGGGGCAATGCCTTTTTTTCTGCTAATGGAACTGGAAGTCAGATGGGCATGGCGAAAGGCCACCCCCTGTCCCTCCTGTCTTCGTTGGGCCTCACAGCAGCTAATGGCCACCAGAAGTTCCAAGATCACCCCCACTGGCTTGTTCTGGGGAAGCCTCTCCCCACTTCTCCCCACCTCTGAGCCCTGTAGCCAGGAGATGGGGCACTCTGGAATGGGCCCTGCCTGGGTCATGGGCAAACCTGTAGCTGAGAGAGAGCTGGATGGGGTGACGGGAAGCTGGGGAGGGGGGGCGGTGAGAGGGTAGCCTCCCACCCCCACAACGTAGGGTAAATTAGGGGTAGTGTTTGGGGAAGGTGGGTACTCCACAGACAGAACCAGGAATGTCCACAGCATGATTCTGAGGACTGCGGCTCACAAAGGAATAGCTAAAATTAATGTGGTTTATAATCGGCCATTTATAATTCCCTCATAGTAAGTGAAACAGAAGCAGTGCCTGGGAAAAGGGCGTCAGCACGCAGACCTGTGCGTGCATCTCCCTGTCGCTGGCTCCGTGGCCAGAGCTCCAGGCTTAGGTCCGGGGAGCCTGGGCGTCTGCCGCCTGGCTGTACCTGTTCTGTTGAGAATCTACTCAGTGTTGTCACACTGGAGCAATCACACCTCGTAAGTGATGTTGTTGCTTGACAAAATATTTAGGTATTCATTCTGAAGGAGAAGAATAGTCGTTAGAGGCTAACACGCTCTGAGCACTTACACATCAAAACAGCAACCACGAAACCTAGGCTAGGATCAATACTTGAACTGGTTAGACTGTTAGTTCTGGAAGTGTCCTTGGTTGTCTCTCTCACCCTTCCCTGACCCTAAATTTCTTGGATGGATGCCCCTGAAACTTCGCCTTTGTTCCATGGAGAGCCTTGGTGTCCCATCGTTAGCCATGCGTCACTCAATGACACCCTGCTGTCGTTTACAAGAAATGCCCCCTTATGCAGAAGTCAGTGTCGGAGTTTTAAGGAGCTGTGCTGTTTGAAAAGATAGGGCCATCGTTTTTGCTGGTCTGAAACTGACCAGTGCACGGGGACCAGTCCTGGGGGGGATGCCCTTGCATTTGCTCAGGCAGCTGAGCGGTTTGCGTTCCTGCCTTGTGTATTATCAGCAGGAACATTCATTTTATTTGCAAGGTCTGAGGGTGGAAATGATCAACGTGCTTACAATATTGGCTCTGATGGAATGAGAACCACCGAACAAAAACCACATGGCCGCCCTGGCCGGGTGGCTCGGCTGGTTGGAAAATCCTCTAGTACACCAAAAGGCTGTGGGTTCAAATCCTCAGTTGGGGCACATAAGGCAGACAACAAATTGTTCTCTCTCTCTCTCTCCCTTTCTCTCTTCTAAAATCATATCAATAAACATATCCTTTGTGAGGATTAAAAAAATATCCCACATGGCAGAGCCCTATCCCCTCTTTACACTTTCAATTCCCTATATCATAGAGCACAATTTCTCTAATAAAAGTATGAATATATATGCATACACACGCACACACACATCTATATAAAGCATTCACACAGAAAATCCTGTGGATTCAACACTTCTAAGTCCTCTAAAGCGTTCAGTTTCTAATGGCACCCAGAACAACGTTTAATCCTGCGGGCGGCCCTGTGGTCCCCTCCCCTTGCGCCGGCAATGGGAGACGCGCGTGAATGATCTCAAACACGCAAACATGCTCATTTCCACTGAGTGGCCGCTCTTGGTCTGTTTTCCAGCAAACTGTCTCTTTCTGTTTCAAGTTCAGTGCCAAAATCCAATTCTGTACAACTGAGCCCTGAATTACTGCAAGTCACTATAAATACCGTGTAGCCTAATTTCTAGCCCATGGAAAGTTGTAATAAATATTAAGTTCTACAAAAAGCTTTCTTTTAGTAAGTCAAGTTCACAACAGTATAGAGCACTTAGAGAAACGTCTCTCCTTCTTCTCACCCCACCCCAAGGTCACTAAAGTTCCTATTGTGGTAACAATGGAGCCCCACGGAAAAACCTGATTGCTCTAAGTGATGTTCGACTGCAGGCTGTTGCAATGAAAGGAATAGCAGTGTTCAGTTCAGAGCACGGCTTGTCGACTGAGGTTTTTAATTAACTGCACATTCTCCACATCTCTACACTCCGTCAGCACCCCAAATGACTTTCAGAACTACGGTTAATTTTGCAGATAGACAAAACCCGGGAGTCTTCCAAAGTGAATTAGAAGCAGGGTTAATGCCCTAGGACCCCAGCAGCCTGTGCGCAGAGTGGGTTTCCCAGATGAAGCCACAGTGGGAGCCTGTGGATGGGTGATGTTCCCATTGCCTTCTCAGCGGGGAAAGTTAAATAGACGAATGTAAGGTTTAAAGAACAATTTTAACAACTAGAAAATAGGAGAACTGACACGATTTATTGCCTAATGTTTTCTACAAAACTTAATTGTTGTAAACATATGCAGAGAGAGTTGTTTAGTGCTGGGAACCAGGGTGGGAGGCCTGGGGCCTGGGGGCGGCGGGAACAAAGATGTGGAAAGGAGGTAGTCTGATTTGGGTTTCCGAGGATTTGAGCTGGAACTGGAGGAAAGCAGGGACAATTTGCTCCAGGTGGCTGGATGCCCCCGGGGAGGACTTATGCCTTCTCTCCCACTAACCTGTTTGATTTCTCTTTGTGCTTCCAGAACACTCCGGACATGCCAGGCCTGCAGTGGTAGCTCTTACTTAAATGGCTGGAAGAAGTTGCCCTGTGGCAAAGTATTTCCTAAAGCTCAGGCCCCCATTCTGGTGACAATACTTTCTGTTTTTCTTGAAAGAGAACAGCAAGGAGGAGGGGTGATGCCACACCTCACTGTGAGCTACACCTACACAGATTTAACCCTCACAAAAGGCCCACTGTGTACACACCTTTAGCCTTCACAAAAGGATTACTCATACCTGCTGTGGACGGTGGACCTGCCAACAGTGTGTCCGTTTTACAGATGATGAA
Organism: Micronycteris hirsuta; assembly: GCA_004026765.1. Classification (NCBI taxonomy): domain Eukaryota; kingdom Metazoa; phylum Chordata; class Mammalia; order Chiroptera; family Phyllostomidae; genus Micronycteris; species Micronycteris hirsuta. The sequence goes on along the minus strand of PVJI01008631.1, from coordinate 16,052 downwards.
ACTGAAGCTCAGCAATTGAGTAAGGTGCTGGAAGAGGAGGAGCCGGGAGCTGCACCCTCAGAGTCCCCAGCTGCTCTCACCCTCTCTGTTGCCTTCTGGCAGAAGCGGGGAGACAGGAGGGACCTGGCACTTTGAGGGAGCTGAGCTGTTGCCACTGGCTGCGCTGCCAGAGACTGGAGTTTCAGGTCCTCAGCGTTGCCTCCCGCTCTGCGGTCAGCTCCAGTCTAGGTTCCAGAATTTTTTGTTGCTCTAGGAGATTCCAGGTTGAAGTGTTAGCTGGTCTTCACTGTTTCCTTGGTTTCTGTTGTCTGTTCTCCAAGTGGGGCTGGTGGCTAACGCTTTGTCCACCTTACCACTGGGAAAAGAACCCTGAGCTCAGGTAGGGCGCCCAGCTTTTCATGTGGGTAAGACAATAGGGTATGTGTATGTATGTTATATATGTGTATACATGATATGTAGGTATGGTGTGCATCTATAGTTATACATGTGTTATATGTGCACATACACACCAGATGTATTATTATCTGGGTATACATTGTGTATGCATGTATGATATGTATATAAGGTAAATGTATAATCACTATATAGAGATATACATACATTTATACATGTTATTACTTTATTATAAAGATTTAAAAATAAGTGTTTATTTGAAATCACTTATTATTCTGTATTATTTACTTTTCTCCTACACAAATACTATTCCTTAAACAAAAGAACCTAGGACTGGCTAACAGTGGCAACTGCAGCAGTGTAGTACAACAGCTAACGCAGTAATTCATAGTAGGACTAGGTAAACACATTTAAGTAAAACGTAATATTTTTGGTCGTGTTCCTTTGGTCATCGACACAGCAGTTCACTCTAGCTCGGACAGCTGATGTCCTAGGCTGGGGTAGGAGGCATTGGGGACAGAGCAAGTGAGGAGGGTGGGCCACGTGCCAGCCTCTGCTGCCACCCGCCCTCCCAGACCCTCCGTTTACTTCTGTCAGTTCAGAGAGCGGAGTTCCCCGAAAGGGGTTCCTCACGCAGTGCACTTCGGCGCAGTTTGCATGAACGCTGCCTCTCAGAGGTTAAAGGCTCAGAGGAAGAGTAGAAGAGCAGCTTGTTTGTTTACCCTGGAGTTTCCCTGAGACGGCCTGCGATGCACACGACTTTTTCTGTTCCTTCGGCACTTACTACTAAATAGCTAGCCAGTGCTACCTGATTTGTCCCTCTTTATCCCCACGGCCTCTGGAAGTTTATCTGATGTGTCCCTAGCCTGGGGTGCTTTTCTCAGACATCTGTAAGGATCTACCCTCATTTCCTTCCGGCCGCACTCAGACGACATCCTGAGTAAGCCCACGTTCTATCACCCATCCCTGTTTTTTACTCCTACGCGTGTGTCATCGCCTAACATACTCTACGCTACACTATACCTGACTTACTGGGCCCAGACCTCCTGTGGGTGGGCGTTCTGACTGGTGGGATCTCAGCTGCACCCCCAGGCCTAGCGCAGGGCCTGGCCCAGAGTGGCGACTCACGGAAGGGCGTCAGCTGGAGAAGGCCATGTCTCTGAGGGGCCCCGGGAAGGGACAGGACACAGCTGATGGGGAGCCTCTCGCTAAGCCTTTCCGGTTTCCCCCTCAGGTTAGGGGTCCTAATGTGACCTTGGGTTCTTTCTGCCCCACCTTCATTCAGCAAACATTAAGTGCCTCTACCCAATACACACCCGACAATTAACTAGGCAGCGGCAACATGCTAGTGGGAAAAAGTGCGTGTCCTCGGGGAGGCTACCTTCTGATGGGCCTGTGCAAACAACAGCAGGGGAGAGTGGAGCCGCGGGATGGCACACACGAGCTGTGGCTTTGTCACTGGGCAAAATGTTTGCTTGGCATGTTTTCTTTTTCCCCTAAACGAGAATGTGCGAAAAAGCAACCCAGTCCCTGGGAGAAGAGAGTGAAAAGCAAATAAATGCTAAAGAAAAGAAGATGCTTTCCATTTCTATTTCAGCTGGAAACCAGCCTTCCTGTCTCTGGGGTGTATAGCATTTCCAATCCCCCTGAACAGGCCCCCCCTCCCCCCAAATCACCAGAATTTTAATTTTAAAAATAACCAGAGTGTAATTTGACCCTCAGAACAGTTGCTTGGAATGAATTCTTTAAGAAATCCAACATGTGCATGCCTATGAACACATAATCATGTAAGTGCAGAAAGCACAAAAAACCATTTCAGCTATTAGACTGGATTTAAAAGGCATCAGGTGGTGAATTAAATGCTGAAAACAAAACTTTGGGAGGCCAACATGCAGTTCAGACTTCGATTCACTGATACCTTAAGTCGAAGAATTCTCAGCAGATGGAAGCAAACTCATAAACTCAGAGCTAGGGGAGTGGGTTAGCTCTACGTCAGACGCGGCACGCCGAGACGCTCTGAGAAAGCTGAAACGTGGACAAAACACGTCTTTGTCCAGACCAGGTGAGTCATTTCCTGCCGCCACAGACAGCCAGGAGACCTCATTCCTCAGCCACGTGCAGCTGACTGTCCCGTGGGAGAAAACAGGAAAAGCCTTTAGTGAAATACCCACAGGCTCCTGAAGTTCATTAAATATTTCACCATTTTCCATAAAAAATGCTCAGTAGTTCAAGTCCTTAAAACGGCCTAGAACTCAATAGAGGAAAGCAATGAGGCTGGGACCTGCGGAGCACCTGCCTGCCAGAAGCTGAGCTTGCGATGCATAAAAATAACTCACCTGGCTGCTATTCTCCATCTTCATGAAAACGGGAAACCACCGGAAAAGATTAAGTATGTCTAGAAATCCTCGAAAGCTCCAAACTTATTAACACCCATGAAGGCAAAACATGCTAACCTAAGCACTTCGGGAGGTGGCGTGATGAGAGTTCTCCCTCCCGCATCCCCTCCTTCCAGGAGAACTTCCATTTGTCATCAATGACGAGCTACCACAGTTTAGTTCAGTTGAAGGGGCGCATACGTTCATGTGTAGCTTGCGTTTCCTTTTCTGCCCTGCTCGGCAGAGTTCTCAGAACAGGACGGCAGACCCGTGGCTGGGAGGCCAGTGTGCATGCACGAGGAGGCCCACAGGGAGGCGGTGCTGAGCTGGCTCTCCCGTGGAGACAGTCGGCCAGGAGGGCTCCTCATGGTTAATGCCCAGTTGTGTCACTGTGAGCCTGTGCTTTCACAGAAAGGGTAAACGTTTGTATTTTTGCAAGGAAAGGAGGTATTTGGGACTAATATGAGAGAGTTGAGATGAAAATCAGGTCTGCAGTCTTGGATTGTCCCAACGCCAACACAGCACGCAGGGCTGAGCGTCTCACTGCTTGGGGCTATAGGACCCAGTGAACAGAAGATGCCCCTTTCTTCCCAGGGAGGTGCACGGTGAGCGAAAAATACTGTGTACAATGTCCTTTTATACAGAAAAGTCTACACCATGGGCTCCCTTTGCCTCAAATAGGTGGTCTCTTCATTCTCCAAGAACAGGTACTGGGGCAAGAAACTCTAGATGCCAATCCCAGTTCCCATTTGTAGAATGATGGGGTCACTGATGGAGACAGGAGGGGGCAAGGGGAAGGTGATGGGAGATTCCTTAGCCATGAGGTGGGATCAGATGAGAAGTTTGGTTTGGGTTCATCCATTCACTCCAAAGATACATTTTATTCACCAAAACTTTGCCGAGTATTGAATTAGGTAAAGGGGGTAAGGGAGTGCCCAAGATAGACAACAACTTCTTAAATAAGAGAATTTCAGATTGTGGCAAGTGCCAGGAAGGGAATAAGCAAGGGACAGATTAACACAAGGGGCTTAGTTTATACAGAGTGCTAGGAAGGGTCCCCTGAGGAATTCTCAACTGAAGTGAAACTAAGAATCTAAGATGAGAAGTTAGCAACATGAAGGCGCAATATCAAGGGGGAAATGGTCTACTAAGGAAGAGCAGCATGATCCTGGACGCTGGGAGCAGGGTGAGGAGAGCGTGTACGTTCTACAACACAGAGTGGGAGTGGAGAGAGTGGGAGCCCCGGGGGTCAAGGGGCATGGTAGGGAGGAGACAAGTCTATGGACCCAAGTACAGCCTTTTTCACTTTGTCATAATTGTAATGGAAACCACTGACAGATTTTGAGCAGTGGAATGACACTGGGCATATCCATTTTTCAAAGACGACTTTTGGCTGCTTTATGGGAATAACATGAGGGGAGTGAGCACAGTGGGCAGCAACTCGGAAACTAGGGTACAGGTCCAGGTGCAAGGTTTGGGAGGTGGGGGCAGTCTGGTCACTGGGAATGGACAGAGACTGCACTGTGATTGCAAACTGCCCCGTGTGCTTTTCACAGCAGGTAGTCCTGGATGTGCTTTTCATTTCTGCTAAACAAAACAAAACCAACAAAACAAAACAAAACAAAAAAACCCCCAAAGGCTAGAGCTAATAATTGTGATTCTAAAATGTACCAAAAGTATTCTCAAATATCTGGCAACGGTAGCATTTCTCATCTGTTTCCCAGTAAGTGTCATTGAAAGTTCTCCAGGAAAGTAGACACTGGAATTTTAACACATGTAAGAATCTTCTGGAGGGCATTTGTTCAAAAGGCAGATCCCTGGGTCCACTTCTTATGCTTCAGTCTCAGGGGTCTGCAGCAGAGCTCAGGAATCTGCTTTGTCCTGAGAACCTCAAGAGATTCAAATGCAGTGTTTGGGGGGCACTCTTTGAGAAACAGTGGGTTAAAGCCGGCCATCTGATCCTGCCTCCTGCCTCCTGCTGGACTAACATGGCGTTTTTCAAGTATCTGCTTCTACACCTGTACAGATTGCCTTGCAACGCAGGTGATAGTGAGGATGGTTTAGGCTATGCTGCAGTAAAGAGCAACCCCCACATTTTAGGTGGCTTACAAGGACAGAATTCATGCTCTGGGGTTCTATTCATCTCAGGTTGGGGATGGAGGGCTCTGTTCCACATTGTCCTCAGTCGGGATGCTGCTGCTGGCTCCGCCCTCTGGAACTCTGCTGGCTGAGTGTTAGGGGAGGAGAAACAAGAGCTAGGACCGGCTCCGCGCCTCCTCCCCGCTGTTACGGGTGTCACTTGCATTCACGATTCATTGTCCAACCTAACACTCTGGGGTGTGAAAGTGTAATCCCTCGTGGGTCAGGAAGGAGAGGGAAATGGATATTGGAACCTGTGGAAATGTCTGTCCTAGGGGACACAGAGGCAGAAAAATCAGGCCTAGAAAAATGGTTCCTAAGCCCTTGAGGAATACTGGGCAGTTATGAACTGTGAAGATCCTAAAATCGTATTAAAATAGTGGCAATCAATTTCCAAAAATTCCAAAAACTTTCTTAGAGAAATTTCTTAATCTTTGTTAAGTACTTTGCTTACTTAAGTACTTAACAAAGTACTGCTATGTTAATTGAAAAACAATTAATGTATATTAATAGAAAATCTCCCAATTGAAGTTTATTTAAGTATCTGATAGTTTTGAGAAGGAACTGCCCAGGAATAAGAAAGCATGTGTTTAAAGGTTGCCCCCACCTCGCGGTTCCGCAGTCCCCTGACCAGGCACTCAGGGAGGCTGAGGAGGACCTGTCTTCTCTGCTCCCACCCATCTCCCGGTCAACCCGCTCTACCATGCTGACTGACTCCTGTCACTTCATGTCTTTGCATGTTTTGTCCCCCGTAAAATTCGATGGAGAGGGACAGTCAATCACTAATATATCCCTCTCAGAACAACCTGGAAGCTTCAGCCCTGATGTGATCAAGTAAGATGAACAGTTTTGAGTCACTCACTGGATAGAATTACAAACCAGTACACAACTAGTGTTTTAAGTTTCTGAAAAACACTCTGCAACACAGCCTCCTGCAGGGGAGCCGGCACGGCCCCGCTGTACTAGGCGCTAAACTTTCATGACGGAATTGAAGAGGTGCCTTATTACTTTTTCCCACTTATTAGATGTGTGCCTTTGGGAAGTTGCTTAATCCTAAGATCTCTCATGGGCAAATGGATTCTAATTTATTTCTAAGGTTCTCGTGGCAATAAAAGAGATAATGTGACAACTTAGCATTACATCTAATATGCACTGGTAGCTGTTTCATGAATGTGGAATGAATGCAATGCTCAGCGATGAAAACTGTATCATTATTATTATTCTCATAACTTTTTACATTGGTGTGCACCTGGGCACATTCAATTCTGGCAGCTCCTGACAACATAAAGTGTTTCTGGAGATTCCTTCCATTGACAGAAGGATCCCTTTATAGACTTCATGTCTTTCCCCAACTAAACCTCTCCCAAGCAGCTGATGGGCAAAGTGTAGTTCATGTCTGGGCCCCATCAGGCCTTGCCTGCCGTCCTACTTGCCATGACAATGTGAAAACAGTCCTCTCTAAATTTTCATATCCTCACACTTGAACTTAATGTTCAAAAACAGCTCTCAGTGCTGTCAGAAAGCCCTGAGGCCAAGGGCACACACAGAGCACATGGCTTTGCTCCCGTTTTACAGAGGAGACAATGGAAGCAAAGTCTCAGGCAGGCAGGGCTCAGTTATCAAAGGAAGGGGTTCCAAAGGGCTGCAGAGGCCTGTGTCCAGCCAGCTTTTCCTTCTATTGGGTCTCTGCCAAAGCAAGTGGCTATGAGCTGAACACGTAAGAGAAACCCCCCACAAAAGTAACTTGCCTAGAGCTGAACATGCAGCCTCCAAGCCTGTGCTCCTTTTAGCGCAGCTCTCAGATGGCCCTGCAAAAGCCAACAGAACTCATAGTCATCATACAGGGCGAGGGGGACGAGGCAGGTTGGACATTTTGAAAATGATGTTATCTTTCCTGAGTTAAGAATCTATTCAGTTCTTCTGGAGCACCGTTAACCTCTGTATCCTTTCTCCAGTGCATCTTCGGGTCTGAACACAGCATGAAGATCCTCAAGGCTGGGGGAACGGAGCGATGCTGATTCACCGAATTGTCAAAATGTGTTTCCTAACCACTGAACTGTGGCCAGTTTTCTCTACTGTTTGCCCTTCTAAAAGTCCTTGATCACAACAGGCAGGATGTGGCTTGAAAACACAGCACTTTCAAAACTGAAAGAATGCAATTCTAACAGCCCTTGAACTCAATGGGCTGCACGTTACTCCTAATAGAACAGCTGAAGTCTTTCTCTAAATTGTATTGGTTACGGTTTAGGTACAAGTGAAACTGCAGAAACTCTGACTGTTGGAGACATGCTCACATACGCAAGCAGAAGACAAAAGAGGAATTCGAGGGCCTTCCGTGTTTGAGCGCAACACCCAGTGTACCCCCTCTTGTCTTGCACTGCGCTGCACAGAGGGCAGAGCTGGACTCGCGGACTTCGTTCTCGTACATTCCGTCACTCGCTTCCTCTCCTTGGAATCGAGGTTCTTACCTGTAACACGGGACAATACATGCCACCTTGGGTTCACTGTGATAACACGTATAGTGTAACTAGCCCAGGACTTAAATAGGATAGGTTAAAAAAATCCATGCCGCACTTACTACACTTCGACTACACACTCTGGACTGCGTGATATGCACTGCCCACCTCTGGGACCGTCGTTCGCATCATAGTTATCTGATATTTGTAAATTTACTACGACAGTTTTTTCTTTTCCTGGCAGAAAAGAAAACGTTTTGAGGAAGGCTCACCATTTAAAAATTCTCACAAAGGCACCACTTAGGCTGGCTAGCCTGAAGGGAAATGGCAACATAGAAACTCAAAATAATCTCACTTGTTGGTAGTTGTGTTGAATCTTGAAAGAGCAAGAGCCTGTAGGGTCAAGGGGCAAGGAGAAAGCAATTCTCACAGAGTGAAAAGCTCCTGAACCTCAGCAGTAGTGGTGATTTCAAAACATGTCAATGAAATCTTTCATATTCATAGATGAGGTCTAACCCTCCTCTCCAGAAGTGGGGATTCATTTAGTGACTCAGGGTGTCCAACCTGTGGCCTGTGGACTGCATGCGGCCCGGGATGGCTGTGAATGTGTCCCAACAGAAAATTGTAAATTTACTTAAAACATGAGATTTTTTTGTGTGTGATTTCATGTCACATGTATTTAATGTGTGGCCCAAGACAACTGTTCTTCCGGTGTGGCCCAGAGACACCAAAAGGCCGGACACCCCTGAATGAACTGAATGTGATGGGTGGGTTGCATTAGAACACTGGACCGCAAAAGGCACTGTGACTTCGGCCTTGCTTTCTCTTGGGTCACTCTCCCTGGGGGAAGCCAGATGCCATGTTGTAAGGACTCTTGCCAATCCCAAGCGAGCCGTTTTGGAATTAGATTCTCCAGCTCCAGCCAAGTCTTCAGATGACAAGACCCTGGCTGATATTTTGTCTGCAGCTTAATGAAACACTGTGAGCCAGGATTATCTGCCTAAGCCACTCCAGGATTCCTGAACCCCAGAAACTGAGATAATAAATATTTATTAAGTTGTTGAATTTTAAGGAAATGTGTTGCCCAACTATATATCATTAGTGCAGTGGCAAGAAGTTCCCAATGGAAACTTTCTTAGGTGGAGCCTGGAGTGTAGGATGGGTGGCTGGAGGGGACAGAGAAGACGCGGTGTGTAAGGCTGAGGCCCAGCGTTCTTTGTTAAGAAGTTAGGATTTATACTAGCAGCAAAATATTCAAGCTGGAGGTTGTCTTTTACATAGAGGACATTTTTACAGAGTTTACATAATCAGCAGTGATTGTGATATTTTTGGCATGACATGGGATGGGAAGAGCTTGGCTGGGGGGCGGGGGGGACTTCCGGTCAGGAAGTTGTAGGAGCAGTAGATCAGGTGAGAGAAGACGAGAGTTAGAACTAAGACAACGGCAGAGGAGGTGGATATGGGAGGAACGTCTTACAATTTGGTGGTTTTCAGAAAGAAACGACCAGTTTTCAGGCTTATCTGGTGCAATTCTGCTTCAAACTGCACTGCAGGGAAAAAGTGTATTCTTACCCATATCTCACACACACACACGCACATGCGAGATACTTACTTCCATGCACTAACAGAGTGAGCATTTTGCTAAAAAGAATTCACAATTAGGAAACATCTCCCTCTGAGGATTTACTACTAAGCATTTGAATTAGTCCTTTATAGAAACTCTCATTTCAAGAACAAAAGGAAAATGAGCTCCCACCTTCTTTAAAGGGAAGCAAAAAAGCCTCATTTGTCCATTGTACAAATAAGGCCACAGAATATTAAACTGAATTATAGTGGGATGATTTATAGACCCGTTGAAATCCACTTTAATATGATTTTGAAATGTTGGAAGATTCAATAGAATCTATGAGTAAAACAACAGAGGGCAGTGATATTAAATTAGCAAAGACTTGCTCATCCATCTCCCGAACTGGTTTCCTTAGAAAAAGAATGTTTACTTTTGGGATTTCAACAGCCCCGGAAAGAGATGGATTATGTAAGTGCTAAGACTTGAATACAGGGTCTGGCACAAATAATGCCCTTTTTTAAATTACAAAATCATAAGCATATAATCCTCTAACATGACAACATCACACTCAAGCACACTATATGACATTTTAGGTGAAATGCTCAAATTAAAGCTATCAATGATTACACCTATATTATGACCCTACCAACCACACTCAAGCAGGCCTTGCTACTGCCAGACTCTGTATTTTAAACGGCCACATTTCTCTCCCAGTGGTGAAGGAAAAAAGTGTGTGTGTGTGTGTGTGTGTGTGTATTTTCATCCCATTATCTTCGATGCACTGTCCAATCACTACTCAGCCACATTTTGAAATGTTTCTTCTGGGAAGTAGAGGTCTAGCTGAACTGAAAGTTAATCAGAGAACCAGGAAGAATTCAAAACCAGTAGAGTCAAGGAACCAAATTTCATTTTCAAAAGAAACATGTTTATGAACAGAAATAGCTGGGAGTCACATCATTTTGTTTCTGAAAATGACTTTTTAAATAATGCTTTATTTTACATTTATATATTATTGAATATATGGAATTTTTGAGAAATATTACTCTTCAAATAACTTGATTCAATAAATACTTGTTGAATACTAAGTGTCCTAATAGGAGATAAGACATTTCCATTAAGAGGAATATTTCTCTGAAAATAAATGTGAAAATCTAAGTCCCTTGAGGCAGAGACTGTTGTTGACCACGAGAGTCACACATCTATTGTGTGACTGAAACAGGAGTGACCCCACAAGGGACCTGTCGAAGGGGGCGTGAGCGACGGAGTGACAGACGTACGAATTTGTGTCGTGTTAATGGCGCTGGGCGTGTACAAGTAAGAACGAGGCTGCGCATTTCCAAGGTATGTCTCCACTGTAAGAACTCAAACATGTTTACAACGGAAGAGTCTAGTGGAAGATGCGAAAGGCTTTGATATTTAGGATAAAAATAACCAAAGTGTGAATTAAGAAGAGAAAGCTACTTTAGGAACCTTGAGGCAACTATTTTAGCAAAAGCACATTGCAATAGCTACAGTTAAGAACACCGCTGTTCAAAATAGTTGTGATGTGGTGAAAATTACAATGAAACAATGTTTCTTCAAGACTATAAAAAATTTGCTTCTGGCTCACATTCCAAAGTTAAAGTTTTGTGGAGGGAACAAAGGAAAGTACAAAGAGAAACCACCACCATTAGTGCCTGCACCAGAGCTATTTATTAGCGTAACTTTTTCTTTTTTTTTCTTCAAGATTTCATAACAACTGAAGTATGTACAAAGTCTTACAGCATTTACACCATAAAAAGTTTCTTATGAGCTGACGAAGCCTGTGGTAGTGCTCCTGAACTTCAGAGCCTAAGGACAACAGCAATGAAGTAGACCGCTGCATGGGCACCTCTCTGCTACCACACGACTGTCAGCTGGGGGACAGCCAACTGGAAGACAGGTTATTGGGGAAAAAAGGGAACAAGTCGATATGCAGCACTAGAGACCATGGGGGGGAGCTACATGGTGTTGTGTTTCTACAGTCTCCGAGGGCTGTAGCAAAGGTCCACAGCTTGAGAGAATAACATATGCAAGACAACACGATCACACTGCTCAGTTATGGTTCAGCTACCGAAGGGGTGGAGGAGGCTCTGTACACTGATATGGCTGGTATTTCCGTTTGTGTTCATGTCTTCGAACAGCGCAAACCTGCACAAACCCCACTTCCCTCTCCCAAATAAAACAACAACAACGGAAGGGAAGTGGGGAATCAACATGGAATTAGTTATTGACCAAAAAAAAAAAAAAAACCCCAAACCTCCCCGAATTTTAAGACATTGAGTAACAGGTTTAGAGGGGTCATTCCTGTCAAAAGATTAATAGTAGAAATTTGAATGAACCCAAATCAGAAAAATATCAACAATACCCCAGATATTCAACCTCCCAGATCTCATCACCTTCACTGTATCTGTCTTTCTTGGGGTCAGTATTACACAGAACCACCAATATTTATTTACACACTGAATAGGAGACAGAATGTAGCATCGTCACCCAATAGTTACTTTAAGCAAGTGGCAAGAGAATTGCAACATGTGAGTGATTAACATCAGGCTTGCCACTTTCTTCCTCAGAAAACCCAGCCCGGTTCTCTCTTAGGTCAGTCACTCTCTCTGCTTGATAGCAGATCCCGTTTATTTCCCCACTGTTTTGGTCTCACATGTAGGCAAATTGGCTTTTTATTTCAAAAAGATTGTACTCTCAATTTAAAAGCCAGTTGATAAAACTTTTAATTAAGACACAATAGCGCGGGATAGAAAACACAAGAACCACATAAATATCGAAGAAGTTGTATACCGTTTTCGTGTAAACAGTTTAGCTTGAGATCAAAGCCCTAATCAGATTCTGGCCGGAGACTTTTGGCAGACGACTGCGCGCTCAGCCAGGCTCTGCAGCGACGGTCGGTGTGGACGCCGGGTCAGTCCCCTGTTGACAGGCATGCAACTTGAAAACATTGCACAACAAGCAACACAAAGAGAGTGGAGAAGCTCACAACACTTCAAGGAGACCTCACAACCTTCACAACTGCGGATGCACAGAGACCCACCCCTCCCTCCTTCGCACGCACTTTCTCTTACACGTGGGAGACCTTCTGTGACTCTCTAGCTTGTTTGATGCTATACAACCACTTGATGATCCTAGCATTTCTTTCGATGGCAGAAATGCCATATGGCACCCGGTCATTGGCACTGTCATCGTTTCTAAGGTCACTGTTACTGTCCTGAGACTGTTCACAGTCTGAGCTGATCATGCTTGCGCTGCGGAAGTTGAGGGATATGATGTCAGAGTTAGCCCTTGCAAAGTTCTCCATTCCGAGGTTTTCCAGCTCCTCCGGGTCCAGTCCGCAGTAGTTGAAGAACCTCTCCACGTCGGCGTCCACCCGGAAATACCTGTCACTCAAGTCCGACTTGGACCGCTGGAGGGAGGGTCTGCGGCTGACTCCACAGGCCGGTTCCACGGGGTCAGCTTCGGGGGACTTCATGGTGGCGATGGCAGCCACCTTGGGTTTGGGAGGCAGGGGCGGGGCGGAGCTACTGCAGGGGATCGCTTTTAAGGGCTTCACGCTGGTCACTTTGCGGATGTCCGAGGAGCTGTGGGACACGTGGAGGAAGGACTCCGCCGTCTGCTCCAGCAGCCTCCTGCCCACGTGCGAACCGCCCTCCTGCGGGCTCCCGCGGCCCTGCGTCGGGTAGACTTTCAGGGACTCCGCGAAGGAGTGCCGGTGCAGGTCTGTGGCGTCCGGCCGGTGAGGGGGCCAGTTTCGGGAGCTGTGCTTGTGCCCCGAGCCCGAGCTGGAGCCTTCGGAGCTGTTGATGATGTTCTTCAGGATCTCGAGCTTCAGGGTCTCCCTCTGCACGCCGCTCTCGGTCTTGGCGTTGGGCCCGAACACTCTGAGCGTGGGGCTGCCCAGCGCGCGCTTGGCGCCGGGGCACACCGGCGGCTTGGCCAGCACGGCCGGCTTCACCGGCTCCTGCTTGGCGTTGATGACCTCCTGGCTCTTGACGTACTTGGCCTTGTCGGCTTCCAGCCTCTCCACCGCGCTGAGTCTCTTGGGGTTGGGCTCGGCCTGCCTGCGAAAGTAGTCGGGCCCTTTGTTGAGGATGCGCAGCGGCACCGCCGACGTGAAGGTGCCCGCGGGGCTGACCGGCTTCACCATGCTACCTGTCTGTAGGGTCTCCGTGGGCATGGCGGGCGGTCTCTCCCCGGCGGCCGTGTTGGATTTTCTTCTGCGCGCCTCCGGATGCGCTGAGCAGACACATGTACACGGAGCACAAAGGGCAGCAGACGGACCCTGGGACCTCGGTGTCAGCAGCGGCAGTGGCAGCAGCGCCTCATCTCACAGCCCGTGAGCCGCCGCCGTGGCTTTAAGTCACTCTCCGCGCCCCCGTTCGGGCAGCCCCGGCACGAAGAGGCCACGAGCCACAAGTTCCCCGAATCTGTTCCACCGCCTCCTTTCTTCTCCCGGAGGATGTGGGAGTTTCCTCCAGGTCTTTGTGTTCAACGGCAGGCAGAGCTGAAACACAGAAAAGCCAACCGCGGGTTAGGATGGGCGAGTGACATCACGGCTGTAGCAACCGAGAGAAACCCGCGGCGCCGCCGCCTCCACCTCCGCCCGCCGCCCGCCCGCGCTCCCCGCGGCGCAGGCCTTTCCCGGAGGCGCCGCCGGTTCCCGGGACGCGGCCGGGCGCGGAGTCCGGGCCTGCGCCTCGCGCGCCCGCAGAGGCCGGAGTCTGGGAGAAAGGGGCTGACATTTCCCACGCGTGAACTCTTCCAGCTGCCTCCCCATTGGTGGGAACCGCCTCTGATCACACCCAGTGGGCCTCCCTCATGTCAAAACCCAGGAAATGCTAGATGAACACAGAAATGCGGGTTTAGCAAAGCCCGGTTCGCAGCTCATTAAATGCTGCTGGGGTCCTAGGAATCCCTACCTGCTTTAGGCTGCAACGTCGGTGAGTTTTGTCTGCTTCGAAATGAAGCAAAACTTCTGATTTCTTACTACCCATCTCTCAACTAACACTTGAAACAAGCACTTCTTAACTCTTCAACAACTGAAGCGAGGGGCAGAAATGGGATGGGCAGTGAAGACGGCAAATTTTTAGTCATCAGTATGTTTCAGTTATCTTATTTTTGCCAACCAATAATTTAAAAATACTTTCTCCTGGAAACAGAATGCTTATGAAGTTCATCCCAGTACAAGCTTATTTTTTTTAGTTAAAAAAGCTAGAAATATTTCTAGATTAAGTATAGACGTAGACAATTTGATTTGAAATGCTCCATCACTTTTCACATTTAATGAGCAGAAGTCAAAAGTTAGTTTTTGTGGTATTTTCCCAACCCCACTAGAAAACAAAGAATAAAATCTTAAGATGTCAATCATACCTGAAATATTACCGTATAGAGAGAACTTGCATAATAGTTAAGCATTCATGGGACTAACTCAAGGCTTCCTGAACTTAACTACTCCCACCCCCAACCAAAACCGATATAACAAAACACTTATCAATCTTCCAGTGTATCCATAGGGGGTTTACCTCTGCAGGCCCGGAACAGCTCCTCCCTTTGTCTGCTGCTGCTGGCAGAGAACACCTATGAGGCCAGCAGCTTTTGAAAGTAACTGGTAAAGACTTTTTTGGCATCTTTGGTTATAATTGGACTATTGAATAATGTAATCAACTAATATGTCAAATAACTAATTTATAAAATAAGTAGTAGTATTACTATAAAATCATCTGCTCTCATGGTAAAAAATGAAGTGTCTATTAATAACAACTGGGGAGGGTGATATTTCTCCTTATTATCTTTTGAAACTCTTAATCTCTAAATACACCCAATTGCCATGTTTCGTCAGAGACAATTTTGGTAATCTGCAAAAGGATTTGTTCTAATAAAAATACTTTCCTGTGTAAGATCTGAGAAGCCTCAAGGCAATTTCTCCATAATGATTTCCTTAATTGTGTGGTTCTATTATAGTACTTCAATTTAGTTTAAAAAAACACCTCCTCTTATGAAGATTAAGTGAGATTGTTTCTTTGAACATATTTTGAAGGAAATGCCAGAAGAGAAGCGACAATTACTCGCAGGGCCTCTGGATCTGTCCATCCACCACTCTGGGCCCACCTCACTGCGAAGAGGAGCTGCGCTCCACCCGCCCCCCGCCCTGCCCCCCCGCACTAAGGGGGCTCACAGATAGAAAGAGCAGCAGTCTGGGCTTGGACACAAACCCTCTGGATCACACCAAGTGATAGAGAGAGGTCTGCTCCTAGGACAGGCCATGTTTTCTAGAGCCGAGAAGCTGTGGCCTCTTCATTGATTACCTCTGCAGTTTCCAAAATTCATCAAGGGAGGGGACGGTGCCAGAGGTTCAAGGCAGAGTGAGAGACAGGACTGACATCCGCACCCATCAGCTTTCTGCCTAAGGACCACGGCAAACCTCCAGCAAGCAGGGAGATGGCCTTGCAGGCAACAGGAGACAGAGCTTCTACCTCTTCTTCTGGGGCCTTGTCCTCTCATCTATGAATGACATGAGATGCCTGGACAAGATTCCTACCCCTTCTCCATCTAAAATCACATGGTTCTGAGGAGCTAACACCAAGTGAGTTATTTCCAATTTCTCTTGGGAATATTGGCCCGTGACTGAACTTTTCTATAGTTCCTGCATTTGCTGTTCTTAGGAAAATTTACTATTCTTTGAGTGATGAGCTATATAGTTAACATATAACATCCGCTGGCATTAAAGCTCATAATGGCCTGTCTTCTAATTCCATCATATGACCAGAAGCCTAAAATGTCCACTACTGACCTGACTTCTCATCCTGCCCTGTCTGTGAAGGCAGGCTTTGGTACCATTTAGAGCACTATATAAAAGTCATGACTTTCACCCTGGCCAGATTGCTCATTTGGTTGGAGCATCACCTCATGCACCAAAAGGTTTTGGGTTCGATCCCCGGTTGGGGCATGTACAGGATGTAACTGATCAATGTTTTTTCTCTCTTCCTCCCCCTTTCTCTCTCTCTTAAAATCAATAAATATATCCTTGGGTAAAGATTTTTTAAAAAAATCATTACTGTCAACTCATGAGACTGGGAAATACCTATTTTTTAGGAA